>CM068321.1:31168859-31448859 GCA_034766995.1 Acanthacorydalis orientalis | reverse complement strand
CCGTCGAGACAGAATGTTAGCATGTGGCTTAATTGGCATGAACATACGAATTTTTTTCATACATTTATCAGTAATGAACTCATTTAAGTCATGACTAAGAGTGATAAAAATTCATACGTTCATTATAAAATCAGTGAGGCGTAATACAGGACTGTGCAGATCATAATTAATATGCGTCATAATACAGGAGAATGTACTTGCAAAACAATTAACTAATTGTAAATTGAGTTGCATTAAAAAAAATATGTGTATCAATTTTATTTGAAAACAGAACAATTTCTATATACGCACTTAATTAAAAATAATAATTTTTGTCATGTTCTGTAATTTATTTATTTATTTACAGTGTACTAAATGTACATACATGGATTTGTGTGTTCGATATATATTTGTGTTTAAAAAAAAGACAAAGTAACTAGACACAAATGTTTTCTGAAATCGTAGCACGTTTATAATAATATAGGGAAAACGATAAACCAAATGTCGCCAAACAATGGCCATGGATAAATTGTTCTCGTTACCTCTTCCGGCCTCAATGAGAAAAAAGGGGTCAATTAACATAATTGTCTCTGAAAACATGTTATTTTACATATGTATGTATAATATAAACTAAAAGCATAACAATGAATTACTTGTGGTCAGTTATTCGAGGATGCAAATGCAGTATCAGACATCATTGTTATACAAATGAATATAAAACGGTATTAACAGTACAGAAACATCTCTCGCTCCTCTCTAATGTTGTGAATATCATATGAACAATGTTTTCAAATAAATATATCCATTTTTTAATTTTTAAAGAGCATCTCTTATTCATAAAGATTTTTATTTTTTGAAAATGTCAACAGACACTAGGTTTCTTAAAAAATAAAAGGGTAATGAAAAATGTTCATTGCAATATATTAACGTACAAATTAATTCGGAACATTTTTTATAGAAAATGAATGTTTTCGGAAAAATGGAATACATTTCAATCCTAAAAATTATTTCGTATAACTTTGCTTCATCTGTAGGGGAACAGGCAAATCCCTTATCGAAATAAAGATAGTAGTGAAATATTATAGTATGCATTTTTGTATCTCGACTGTTTTAGTATTTTTTGCATGTTTTATACATCACAACATCTTCCTTCAAAGCTGAACAAATAATTCCTGCAGCTTCGGCATCATTTTTTTGAATTGGAATTGCGAAGAATATGCATGCCCAATTGAGAATATGCCGATTGCTTGGCCAAGATATATAGTGTTTTTAAACGTTAAGATTGACACTACAAAATCCTAAAACGACGGGAAAATATTTTAATTTAAAACAGAGTTATAACTGATTCAATTTAAAGAGGCACAATTTTTATACCTAATGAAATACTGTTAATAAAATTTACTATTTCCACCACTAAAAAGAAATACTTGTAAAATACTTTATCAAACAAACACTGAAAAATATTTATCTACTGACTAAAATTTTATTTTTAATCGAACAATGATAAAAGATTAATATTTAATAAGAAATAATTAAAATTTTCAATAAGAAATAATTAAATAAACATACATGTTTCTATTATTAAAAAAAATCCTTACACATCTACGAAATATCTACTGAAAATTATATAATACACAAATATTATTTTTACTATAGATTAATCGATCATACTTTACAATCATTTCGAAATACACACACAAAAGTGAAAGAAACAGTCTTTTTAACGATAATTACTATCTTTACTTAAAAAAATCTTTATTGAATTACCACATTTCATTTAAGTGTTAAAAAAGATATAAGAATGTATTCGTTATACAATTTCTATAGAAAACAAGGAATAAATATCAGTAAATGCAATTACAAAAAAGTGCAATGGTTATCGAACAATTTGTTTAAAAATGTAATTTAACTAAATCGTTTCTTTCGTAACTCAAATACCAAACTTTCTTGTCGAAATTCGTGTTATTAAACAGAATTGTACGAGAAGTGAGATACGTACACGTAACCGATAATAATCAGTTAATGCTATCAAAAGGAAAAAAAAACACTGAAAGTGTAAATATTTCTTTATGTAAATACTGTTATCTTTTATATTTCAAAAAATACATTACTAATTTTTACGATGGTCGATTTACATTTTCTAGGATTTATGTCAATTACACTATCATTGATGGAATACAAAATAATAATATACAAATAAGATAAACATTTCTACTTGTACGTACAGAGATATTTCTTGAATGTAAACAGCACATGTGAAGAGTGAAATTCTTATAAACCGAGTAACATATTTCATTCAGGCTTCATTGGAATTGAAAGACATATACATACATTAATTTAGGTTTAAAAACTGTGCACGCACATTACAAACCAAATACATTTATAATATTGTAAATTTACTCTAATTTTTCTATAAAGAATGTTTGATCGTTCGATTACTGCAAGGGCATAGAATGATTAACTGATATCAATAGACTAAAATAGGTCAACAGTAAATGACTTAACATGCGTGTGTATGCAGACATTTTCATTCGCCCAGCAGTAAATACGGCCGAACGCACTCGTGTATCTTTAAAATGGAGCAACAACATGGAGGACGACTAAACAAACACGACTCGCCCTAAATTCTCCACAACGCAATGCCATGTTTTTGAAACCTGTTCCAACTTATAAAGTGATGTTTAATCAATATTTTACCGATACAAACACACTACACGCGCGTCATGCAAAATATCTCGAAATTGCGCGAAAGAATATTGATTGCCGTGAATATGATCGTTTATGTGGAACATTTATTTTGATTTTAGATGAATAGTCCTACTCTATTTTATATTTTATGATTGTTGAATTAGGTCAACGACTTCGTTCTGACGAAGGCAATTGAAACAGTTAAGTAGTTATTTATTTGGTTTTGCGAAATATTATGTAGGTTACGATCGAGTTATTTATTTTCGATTATTACTCACACATGCTCTTCGCCAAATTTTGCAAATATTTGCTTTGGTTAATCCATGGATTAATTCATTTCTGAACGGACCAATGAAATAAAACATTGAATATTACAGACTTTCCTCTGCCCCACTAACTGTACGTACTTTTAACATTCAATAAACACATAATCGTTTTTTTTTTAAATTTTATACTTATCGCAATTCGTTCATATTATTTTTTATTTACCTGGTAAATTTCCATTTCCATGAAAAACAATGGCTGATATTATATTCATTAATTATTTATATTTAATTAAATTATAACAAAGTAGTTGCCAATGAAAAATTAAAAAGTTATCTAAATTATTATAACATATCTTCAATGATATAATAAAAAAAACATTTATGACTCGCAAATTATAAACAATAAATATCGCAAAAAAAGCATAAACAATACAATTTTGATAACAGTTAATTATTTAATAAAAAAGAAGATAACTTTGTCATAATATTTCCAGTTTATAAATGAATATGAATCTATTTAAATGACATTTTTATTTATAGACAGATAAGATTTTCATTAAAGATTAGTGATTTTTATACGCAAATTCCACAAAATTGTAAAAAGAATTCAGATTTACAAGAGGATAGGCGACGACTGGACCGAGGTCGACATTTACACTTTTTATTTGCAAACAACCTTGCCAATTTTTTTATCTTGTGGCAAAAATACGCGACATGTGAGTGACCTCGATACAACAAATATAATACCAAAATCTATTTTCAGTGGTTATCACAACATATATATTTCATTTTTTATGATCAAACGAAACACGGCAGCTGTGGTCCAATAATACAAACACTAAGGCTGATTTACTACACGTTATCATTGGTGATAACCCCAATATATGTTTACAAAAAAATATCAAACATGCGTAAAACAATAAATAAATATTATAATCTTTTACTATAGACAATTTATTTTCAATAACTGAAATTTATCGAATACCAATTCCGACGAATTAAATAGTGGCGAAATACGCATTAGAATTCCCTACTTGTGTCTTTTGAATGAAGTATAGAAGTCAAAAAGTCAATCGATAAAGGTCGGATTTAGTAATATCTAATTTGTCACAGCTCTTCAAACATGTCTTATTTCTGATTTAATTTTTAATTTTTGATAACTATATTTTATATATACAATCATTTGTATTATATTTTCAAATTTTCATTTTTTCCTAAGGCTTTTTTGATTCACCTACCCTTCTACTAATTTCGTCGTCATCAAAAAGATTGCTCATGATTACTATAAACTAAAATTTCAGTTTCTTCCTCGTTTATACTCAAATGGCAATGCTGGAGATTTTTTCCATTTCGATCAAATATTTTCTATCTATTCAAAATACTATTTCTAACATTTCGTTTAAAAAAAATATACTGAAGCTGAGTTCAAACATAAATGAGTGTTAATACATTTATTTAAAAAAAAACGATATGAATCCGTAAAAACATCAATAATAAAATAGAAAGTATACACGTTTTAAAGGAACATTTTATTCAATTTATAATCATTAACTTTTTATCGAAATTTAAATATCACTCGGTATTTAATTAAAATTCGAAACTATTTGTATAAAAGGCAATTTGAATCAATACGTAAAACATTTCAAATAATTTATTTACAACTACCATTTCCATTCTTTTATTTCTTTTAACCGCAAATTGTTTTAATAAAATTAGTTTGGAAAAATGAAATAAAAAAGTAGATGGTTGATTTGTATTTTTCAAGTTTGACTAAATTTTATTTATTTGAATCCTTTGAAAAAAAAATCTAAGATATTCTTCAAGTGTGGTAAAATATTGATTTGTTTTAAAGTCCAAAAGTGCACTTTGTTTAATCACAGATATTGATTTTTAAGGATTAGTGAATTGTAATTTGTATGAAGATTTACAATAGAATATTTTTTTAAAGAGTATTATTAAACATAAACATTCATTATGACTAATTCCATAAATGATATTCGTCGAGAATTGAATAAATAGGTCGTGTAAAAGAGATTGTAAAGGATAAGAAATGAAACCTATTCGAGTGTAATAAGATCGATGAATCCGTGACATGTAAAACCCATTGAAAAAAAGTAAAGACAGAGCACATATGCAATTAGAACGGTTATTGCAAGAGGTAGCAGGCAGTAAACGTCTACTACTTGGCATCGGCGAGTGTACGATACACTGACCTAACCCACGCTGAAACTGTGAAGCTATTATTGCACTTCAGAGCAAATGCACTGCCGCTTAGACTAGTGAGGGTCAAGTGTTTTGCATACAAAGTTTGAAATAAATATTTGTGTGGGCGCTTAAAAAACAACTCGCTGACAAATATCAAATTATGTTAATTTATTACATCAGTAAATGAAATATCATACAAACGAAAAAAAGAAAATATATGACCCGCGTAATTGTCTGTTTGTATACTTAATTGTCAAGACAAATAGTAATTGGAATACATTGCGAAAAAATGTAACACAGTTACATTTATATTCTCTGTGAGAATTTCTAATATTATACACACGTGCATGTTAAAGTATGAAAAAAACAGACAGTTTTTACTCCAAGAAAATATAACATCGTCGTATTATTTGAATACAAATTAAATATTGTAATAAAACTAATGACTTCTGTGGTTCAATTTCACTGAAACAGCATGTGGACATAAATCTTTTTTTTATGAAAATTAAACTTTTACTAATATCGACGTTAACAATATAGATTGTTCTCTATGATTACATTTCGTTCAAAGGAAAAAAAAACGAATTGCTTTTCGAGAAAGTGAACATTCAGTTCTCTCAATGTTCTAAAACTGATTGTATTCAAATCCAATTTATATGATAAAATTTAGTAATCTATGTATGTATACACAATTAAATTATCTTTTTATAATTCAAACTGAAAGTCTATTTCTTCGTTGGATGGATAATGATATCAATAAGAATCAATCTGTCTATACAAACATAATCATTCTTTATTATCACGAAAAAATTTAGTTCACTAGAATACAGCACTAAATTTTTAAGTACAAAAATAGAAACGACGTGCCAAATATTCAGGATTCGAGGTCATGTTGATAAATGAGATGAGAGTAAAAACAAACACACTATTGCCATTTTGATGTATCAATTGTTCATTTTGTGTATTATTTTCATGCCCGAATTTATTTTCACAGTAACTGTGTAATCGAATAATAAATTTTACGAAAAAAAGTACTCATATTAACATAAATATACACAATAGTTACTAACAGCTTAAATAAATCGGTTATTGTAATTTAGATGATATACAAAATTAATTAATAAAATTATAATACACAACTAAGAATTTTATTTCAACTTTTTATTAAATTATAATACACTACATTAAAAACTACAAATCAATTTCTTCTATCGACATTAAAGAACAATAAAATAGTTTTCATTTTACGATCAGCTTCCATTTTAAATGATGCAATGAAACAAAAATTTATTCCATTTATCTTTTTCTTTTTTTCACACTTTTAAGATTTTGTACGGGTTAGTTGTAGTTTTATTACTTCTTTTAGGCTATTTAGCATAGATTCGGCTAATTTAGAGATAGATCTGGCGCGTACCTTCTTCAATCTTGTTTATAGAGTTTTCTTTGTTTAATACTCAACGTTTGTATTTTAATATTTATTCTAGATTCGATTTAAATATAAAATTTCATAACAAATACAAAAAATGATGTTTTAAACTTTTTGGAAATTTTAAACAGAAATAATGGATTTAATTCAGAAAAGATCCGAGGATCACCTGACCGAAATATCTACGAACAATGATAGAAAGTAATAGGACAATGATGAAAATAACTAAGTGAAAAAGAAAACACAAAAATGTGCAACAATTGATTATTAATAATTTTAACTGTGGTTTAGTTCTGACAAAGAAAAATTTGACTGTAAGGGAGCAAAAAGTAATTTTTGAAAGTGAATTTAGCCACAATGCGAAAAACTATCATTGCTTACTTTATTTTTGAAACGAATTTATAATTAAACAAAACTGAAGAACAGTGTGATTTAATCATTTTAGGTTCTCAATTAAATACATTGGATTTATTTATCGCTTGTATTTGAAAACAATGTATTTTTATTAACAGATTGTTTTAAGTTACCAAATTTTTCCTTGATTTGTGCGACTAGTATACTTGTTTAACTGCATTCATTTAAATGTGTGTAGAAATAAATATTTATTTTTATTAACGACCTAACCAAATTACATGATATTTAAAATTAAATTTAATAAAAAAATGTGTTTAAAACCTTCAACGATTTTGGGCTATGAATGTTTCTTGTATAATTATTTTAATTTGAAAAAATAAACGATAAAATTAAATAGAAATGATACAATGGCATTCATAAAGATTTATATATTCACATCTGTAACATATTTTCAGTAAGTTAATTTCATAACGATAACGATACATCTGCTTTAGAACTACAAAGTTGGCAGGTGTTTTGACAGAAACGAGTTGTATTCAGTTTAAAAAAATATTTTGTTCAAGTACAAACACAATTAAAAACTACACGAAAGATATTCAATACGTTGTTTGTTGACAGTTCTGTTCATATATTAGATTTAACACAAATACACGGTTTCGCAGAAACAGCGTACAGAATATTGTATTAGAATCGTTTTAACTTAAATGCTATTAAATAGTAATGTTATATATAAAATTTATGTAATTTACTTTAATCATATACTATTTAATCGATAATCGTATACAATAACATACTGTGTGTAAGCAATAATATTATCAATTGAGAACAAAGAATTAGTGTTACAACAACGACCTTACAAATGGGAACACTATAAAAACCCACACGCTGGATTAGTAGCACATAATTAAAAAAATAGGTCGTCGTTTCGTGAGCCTGCTGTTTCTGCTCATATGCGGTCATTCAATTAATAAGGTTAAACGATTATTGGGCAAGGATATATACAATATAGTACATTTTATTCAAATAAGTTCTATAAACATAGGGCAATGTTAGAAAAAAATGTGTGTAATTGTTTGCGCATTCCCTATAATCAAAACATTTCAGTGTTACAAAATTTCACTCATTTAATTTGAATACATGTTTAGTTTGAATCTGCTACCAGTAATTATATATAAGCAGAATTTTCTCTTTTTATATTAAAATATGTTTAGTTTCGCTAATTAATAATTTATGGTCAGATTTCATTTTTTTTCTAATATTTTTGTAATAAATTTCAGTTTCCTGTTAAATAATTTTGTTAATTAAAAAATATAAATATTTTATTGAAAAATATGCTTGAAAAATACACAAATTAATTTGACACTACATGAATTTAGTTTCTTTGAGAGACGAAGGCAGTACTGTCTGATGATAAATTTGAATAAATGATGAATTGAATCAACTCGAAGGCAGGAAAAAGAACGGAAAGACTATAAGGAGCTCGAAATTATACTATGATGTAGAAAATATAACCGGCAGACGGTTGATCCACTGGGCCATACGCTAAAAGAGTGTTATTTTGTTAACTTTAACGCAATGAAGTCTAACAAAATGCATTCCCAAATGAATTTTTCACTCATCTCAAAAACCACAAAAATGTTTCTCTTAAATAATGTTCAATAATCGTTTAACTTTTTGGATGCTTGCTAATATATATTTGCAATCATCCTAGGCTAATATACAGACAAATCTGTGAAAGCAATTTATTCATAACGCAAAAAATTATATTGTCTAATAAAATAGTCCTTTTCAATATCTAAAGCCGCTAATTTCTATAAGAATATAACAATGCTTAACATACAATAGTGGGCATCTAAAGATCCGTAACATTTATATCGTCTAAAATACTCATGAATAATACAAATAAATTATCCAAAATTTCATGATATCAACCTTTAAACGATTTTCTTTTCTGTGGAAATTATAAATTTATCACAAATAAAAAGTAGAATTTATACATCCTACATAACATAGGACTTACGGATGATATAGAAAATTGGGAGTTAAAGGACGAGAGAGGGATGGAAATTTAACATTAGTGGACTATAATCAGTCATACAAGCCAAATGTATAGACAGATGAATTTGAATGAATGTGTTAATTAAAATGACAATTAATTATAAATGTTTCGTCAATTATTTCAATCTTTAAACCATCAATATTTAATAATGAGTTTGTGGTAAAACAGCACGAGTATGGACATCAAATTTCAAATGTAAACTAAACAAATTTTGTATTTAATTAAACTGCTGTATTTATTTCACTGGTAATTAAATGTTATAATAGATAAACTTTCAATTTAAGATAAATAAATGAAAGGAGAAGTTCCAATAGCTCTCGAAAAACACTAACATACATTCCTATCAGAGATAATGCACGACATACAATTCTTTTTATCCTAAATGTGTGACAGTGAAAGCATTTTAGAAATGGCATATATATATATATATATATATATATATATATATATATATATATAAATCTTTTACAAATATTGTTATGATATTTACACAAAGCATACAAAAATTTGTCATTTATTTTAATGTTTTTTTTTCCGGCAAGAAAAACACACTTCGTTGTTTTTCAAATAAAATCTTTATTGTAAATTTGATTTTTGATGAATTTTGTATTGTTAAAAATCATGTATGTTTATTTTAGGTATTCAATAGATGTTTTTTGTGTCTTGTGTACGAAAATGCATGTGTTTTTATCTAACTGTTCTATTATCGAATAACTGATCATATTCAATATAATACATAAATACATTATCCACTGAATTCATATGTAAATAGAACAAAATGCGGTATAAAAATGATAATTTCAAAACTGAAACTATGTCGTAAGCAGACACAATTTCGAAAAAAAAAACAGTGAACCAAGTAAAGATTAAGCTGCATTCTTTTTCTTCGAACGAATGCAACGAACGACCAACAGCAATCACCGCGCGTCGTCGAATTGTACAACGTTTGTAACGAAGAGAACACCTCAAACTCGTCACCGTCCCACCAAAGTTGTGAAACTCGCGCCACTTTCACTGCCGTGGCCAAGTTTCATAACTAAACGAGGACGTGGTCACCTCAAAACACTAATTTATTGTCATAACATTGGTCCGTGTTCAATAAAGTAATAAGGTGATATGATGGTCGCTGTTCACAGTAAATGCCAATGAATAAAATCATTTTTTTCTTTCTTGATTCATTTGCGATTGAGCGTTTCCGGATTATAAACATTTTGGGAAATACACATTTGCATACCTCCCACCATGTGTATATATATATATATATATATACATATACATACATATACAAATGTATGTATGTACACTAAATGAAAAACATATTAATTATTATTTCAAAAAAGACACAAACGAGTACATGATTTAAGAATATCAGCAAATTCAATGGAAATATCTTCTACGTCATTTAAAATGGCACTAGATGAAAAAGGCTTAAGTCAATTTTGATTTATATAAACAATGACTACATATACTTTTGTTTTCTTCTGAACTGAACAAGATATCAAATTTTTTTATAATCAAAAAAGATTAACCGAAAGTTAGGAGTTAAGTCTAAAATAAAATTCATAAGAAATCAATTTTATTTTTATCGCATGAAAAGAATTATTTTTTACTTAATACAATTTCATTGACCCCCCCCCCATATATATATATATATATATATATATATATATATATATATATATATATTATTGATAGGGAATCAAGCCATTAAAAAAAACATTCGAGAAATATATTAGAAACTATAGTGAAAATGCATGAAATGATTAGAAAATGATGAATAGAAAATGCATGAAATTCAAACACCACATTAGTTATCTTGGAAGGAATCAGAAGAATTTATCTTAGGAGTAGATCGTTAAAAATTAAAGGCGATAATGGGGGAGATATATAAACACAAACACTATCATAGAATTAACAAGTGTATACAAATTTCAAGCCAAACATTCAAAACACAAATTGTTCATAACCGAAATAATAATAATGGTTCTTTATTTCATTACCATTTATACTTTTTTCGTCGTGTAACTACAATTTTCAATCAATTACATGAATAATAACAATTTTTTTCGTTGAATACTGTCTAATAACATTCAGTGTTAAAAAATGAAGAAATAATCAATGTCCTAAAATATAATTTTTAAAAATACATTTAGTTGAATAGAGTGAAACATTAAAAAAAACTGGTGAATTTCATAAAAATATAATGACTTTTTAACGATTTCGTAGGAGTTAAAAACTAAGACTGAACGAACTTCAAACGAGTGCAGAAACGAAGATTGATCGTTGATAGATGTAGACGATTACTATTAGAAAGGTTTTTGTCTCGTAATCAATACATTTTATATGGAAAATAACACAATTTCCTAATAGTAATTATCAAACGTGGATAGTGATTTTGTGCTGATTAAAATATCTAGGTGAATACAAAAAAAAGAACATTTTTAAGTATGAGAGGCCACTTTACGTCTCCACTATACACATACCAGTGTGTGCGTGTGAGATGTCTGTATATAGATATTCTGAAGTGAACAAATAACAAGACGAGCTCTTGACATAATTAACAGGAATTATATAACTGCAATTGACTGAAAATATTTTGAAATTTCAAGACTGCAAACGTTACTAAAACTTTTTTTTATACACACATACAATCTGAATTACAAATAGTATTTTAATATCTGTACGTTCACAGGTGAAAGTTTAGATTACTAGTAATAATGACTACTGGATTTATATGTCAGTAAACAATTAATTTGGTCTCAAAATATTTTTCAATTTCTCTTCGATAATCAAGATTTTATATGATTAAACTCGAGGCAGTTTTATTTATATACAACAAACACTACGGTTAAGAAAACTGATTTACGAACTACAGTTTTTTAATGAAATGCGATACCACCTGAATCGTTTAAAAGCGATTATATTTAAAATCTACATGAACTTATTATACATTTTTAAATAAATATTTTCATATTGTATTTTAAATATTCTAAACGATTGTGTTAGCCACAATTTATATATGTATGTATATATGTATTCATATACATACATATATATATATATATATATATATATATATATGTATGTGTGTGTGTATGTGTGTGTACGTCTAAAGCAAGGTTACACTAAATACTTGTCCTAAATGTAAGTATAAGTGAAAATAATTGACCTACGCTGCTTTTAACGCTATACAATCTATATGAATACGCATACAAAAACTGGCCTTCAACACGTGTTTATCTACCATTTGATATGTTCTCTCAGGTACCAAGATGCAGGTATTGTATGACAGGCCGGACTAGATTCGGTGCTGACGACGTGAAATCATCTCATTGTGTTTTGAAAGTACACTAAATATAATATGATTTACGAAATGGAGCAGAGGAGAAACTCAAAATATTAAAGAGAGAGACTGAAGATATTTCGTTAGTTTCACGAATAAATGAAATTTTAAATACAAAGTTAAATGAATAATTTTAGTGAAATGCAAGAGATAAAGCATTTTCTATGTTAGAAAGTCGATTTAAACGTTCATATATGAAAACACAATATCAAATGTGCTCGTTTAAAGAAGAGCCAGTGGTGTGTAATTAACGTTCTGGACGAAAAAAATCGGCAGATTGTTTGTTTTCGAGATGTGGACAGTCACGAAATGTCTTTCTAAAATATTTGCTGTTTCAAAATAGATACATATTTACTTGTACAAAAGAGGAATTCGGGTAGTTTGTCATTGATGCTGTATCAACGTCGTCTGAGGTCATTTTCATACAATTCGCATACAGTGTCACTCATTACTAAACATTTATTTTGTAAGAACCGACTATTTCGGTATAATTAAGAAACATACTTATATCGTGCAGTAAGACTTGTTATTTGTAAGTACATTTTAAAAATATAAATGACGTAGAAGAACCTTACAGACGATTTTCCTAATTAATTCACTAGACTGCACAACAGTCTGCAATATGCATCATATTTTTTCATCGCGCACATTTACTGACTCGAATTTTAAAAATAGATAAAACAAGTAACCTGTTTCATCTAAAGACAATTAAATTATAAACATTAGTAGGAGTTAAAAACATATACATTATTTTTGTACTTTTATACCTTGAATTGTTACGATTATTTGAATGCATTATATTATATTTATAGTTTTATTTATCTTTCAGATACAAAATTTAAAAATGTCTCAAGTACATTCAACAATACATACAAGTAAATACCAAGAATAATACAATTAGTTATAGGTCGATTTTTTCCTAACATCTTCATTATTTCCTATTCATTCATATTAACATGCAAATGACGAAACGTTCGTACGCGATAGTTGAAAATTAAACGTTGTAATTTACATTTTCATTACATTGAAGCAATAAAAATTTCCAATCGCTTTAATATGATAAAACGGCTGTATCTAAAATAATGAAAACGTTCGAATGGCGGATTGTTGTATTATACAACGACGTCGCGATAAATGTGCACACAACATTAATGATACTGTGAAAATTCAATTATGTATACAAAATAACATTTAGGGTGCAGCTCTTTTATTTGTTATTCTCTTTGGATATAGTTATGTGACCTACTTAGAGAAAAACTGTAATAATATAATAGGTAGCAACACAGCTACAATTCACAAGTCTGAAACGACACAATATGACCTACATGCTTTGACGAGAATAATGTGCTCCTGTCACCCTCGCTTTTGACATCCATTGTGAAATATCTTTCACAGTATGTATGTGTGTATTTTATATAAATAAATATATATATATATATATATATATATATATATATATATATATAATAAAAAAAATGTAAATATTTCAATTAAGGACAAACCGATTAATTTTGATGAGTTAGTTATCTTAAATGCCGATATTGATTCAAATTGTTCACTTCCCTTGCATGGTATGTAATTAAATTTACGAACACATATTATTATTCCATAAAATAATTTTTACTTGCTCAGATTTCATGCATGTTAAATAAATGATTGCTATTGCAATTTAAAGTATTTTGAGCTCAATTAATTTCACTCTGGTAAAATAAAATACAAATATCTAGTCTTAAATGTTATCACATTGATATTTAAAATATGTTCAATCGCAAGAATTTCTATTTAAAGTAACGTAAGCAAATAAGCACGAACTTTATTTTTATTATTTTTTTATATACGATGGATCAATAAAAAAAAGTCCCCTGCGATAAAACACATTTTAAATTCTGTGAAATACGTTCGAAAATGTCAAACTAAGATATGTTTTCTTTCTTATTCATCTCGTGGGTTTTGACATGGGGGAAGATTATTTTGTTCGTCTACATCTTGTTTCCCTCTCAGAGTTACAAACAGGTTTTCTGATGATTATTTCAATAGATAATATTTTTTATAACGTGTTTATCGAAAAATGATAGTAAAACCGTATTATACACCCCATAATATTTTTTCAATAATAGACATTTCAAATTAATAAATTTACTAACAATTAGACTAAACGAAAAGTAGTCGTTACGTACTACGATTTAATTAAAAAAAGTGTTTTATATAAATATAGAAAATAAATAATATAATACGAGATATGATATAAATTCCTTTGTGAAAATGAGTTTAGCCACATAAAGAAAAACGATAATTCTGATTCGCTATATTTATAAAATTAATATTTACGATATACGCGTTTAGGAATCAAATAAAACATATGTAACCAATAATTTAATGATGTAAGAATACAAAAACGCTCGAAATTTTATAGCTCGAACACGCGTACTGCCATTAAAATGATAAGTTCTGATAAAATAAAAACTTGTTTCAAGTTTTTAGAGTAGTTTTCGCAGTAAAAAATAAAAATATAAATCTGTATCAATTCTATTTCTATATTTTTTATTATTTCGTACTCATTTTTATATAAACAATATAATACAAATTAAACGGTTGCTGTAAAAAATACGCTTGATATTAAATTGGAATTAAAATAAGTATTTTTTTTTCGTTATGTAATCAAAATTATTGGTGAATTTTTAATCATATAATTATTAGTATTTATTTGGTTTTCTTACAAGCAGAGAGTTTAGACAACAAAATAAACGAATAAACATTAAAAAAAATAAATTATTTTTATGGTCATAAAAAAATAAGTAATTAAAAAATCAAATCCTTAAAGAATTATTTATAGAACAATTGGGTAATTCAAACATCTGAAAAGATAACTGGCAAGCCAAAGGTATATCTAAAATTCCAGAAAGATAAATCTTTCCTACAACAGAAGCATTAATAGAAAATATATTTTCAATATAAAATCAAAACGGATAATTGAGTCCATACTTTTTTATGACACTAATATCAAAGTTTAGATAATAATAACTTGCTCTGAATATCAACACCACAACACCTTTATGTTGTGTAATTCAATGTAACATTTGTATAAACATCAACATGACACACATTCATTACTTCTGCATTTCATTGAATATCACATATAAATAAAATGTTTATATTTACCAATAAATAAACTCCTCACTTGGAATTACAACAAATATTTAATATTTACAATTGTATACAATGTTTGTTAGAATGTAATCTCATTTAATAATCTATAAACTAAAATTTATTCACATATATAAAATACTAATTGTATATAAATTTTGAAGTGAGTTTACATAAAAATTTAAAAAGTATACTTATTGGTGCCAGCACAACAGCATACTGATATTTAGAAAAGTATATTTATAATAAATGACAACAGTTTTAAACTGAATAAATAGTTTATATAATTACAAAAATTATTGTTTTATGTAACATATTATTACAATTGAAAATCTTCATAATGATTTTGAATACAGAATGTGTACTGTGTTCTAGATAAAAATATTCAAAATACATCATATACAATTTGAAATAGATTGTTTTATACATACAATTGTATAATTTAAGCATTAAGAATCTGTTACATGTAATATTTAATATATAACAATATTTTATTTTGATTATATAAACGTATTTTTGTACATCTTAGTCATTGACAAGCAATTACAATGTGGAATGCATATGAAAGAGAAATACGATATAATATCCACTTACCGAAACATAGATTCGAATTCATCAGGCGGCGGAAGTCGCCACTCCCGCATGCGAAACAGCTAGGAGATACCACTGGAAGTAAAAATAAAAAATTAACCAATTAATAGACTAATTAAAATAATTGTTATATAATATCTGTATCGGCCACTAATCTTAAAACAATTTATGGTAGTGTGAAAACAATACTGGAGTGAAATGAAAATTTTGCAAGATATAATTCACACGAGTTTCTGTGAAATAAAGGACCTGATGATAGAGGTCAAGGCTGCACAAATTAACTCCACCTCAAAAATTTTAAAATAATTTACAATCATGTTACAATTATATTACACTACACTTACAGCAATGCTGGAAATGTTCAGTGTTCTGGGAGAGAAATATTTAAATAATTTTTTATTCGATTAATAAATTTATTCAAGAAAGTCAAGGACATCCAACCCCCAACATGTTAAAAGGCAAAAGGACAAAAGATAACCTTCGAATATTATTGATTATACTTACATTATAATAATAATAAACCTTATGGTAATGTATTAATTGTAATTAGGAATAAACAAAAATTACACATAGGTATTAATAAATAACTGACAATGCCCTAATATTCACTTAAAATGTATTTTATAATAACCCAAATAAACATGGAACAAAATTCTCAAATCTGACACTCTAGTAAACCGTTGTTACCAACATATCAGCCATCACATTTTTTTAAAAAATTAAGTAATGACTTTTTTAGACTAAATTAACTACTTAAGTATAGATTATAAATTAAATAAATCAATCAAGTGATTTAATTTTTTATATCTTTAATTTATAATGAAGCAGTTTTTTCAATAAATAATTTTAAAATTATGTATATATATATATATATATATATATAAATAAATAAATGATGTTACTAGTGGCATCTAGTGAGTGTTAGAAAATACAGTAAATTAAAATTTATTTTAATTATTAATTTAAAATAGATGTTTTTTAACATTGATAAAAATAACACGAATTAAAATGAAACACTGGATTAATTTTATTATTTTAAATATTTAAAACATCTACTATTCTAATACTTATTTTTTAAAAAAAAATAATATACAGATTACTAGTAACAAATATTCGAGAGGTGGCACTGTGAACTTCTTTCTCACTATCTGTGTCCTTTATAAAATTATGTTCTGAAATGACGTAAATGCTACTCTTAATTCGATATTCGCGCTATTTTCACTTCGACAATGGATGAAATTACTCATAAAAAAATAAATCCATTAGAATTCAAAAGTTTAGAACCAGTGGTGGTGCTGGAAAATATTTGTACAGGTGAGTAAAATAAGAGAATAAAAATTGTTTAATTTGATGTCATGTATGCAATAATCCTTCAAAAGTTTTAATGTAAAATATAATTGAATTAATTTTTTGTTCAAATATATTGACATAAACATTTTCCAAAATTAGAATCAAGCTTAAGAAACTACCGAGTCGTATCCAGTAATGAATTTTCAGAAAATGAAACACCTACAAAAAGAAACATAAATGTACAAAAAAATAAAACTGTGATTAGGAGAAATAAAAGTTGTGATGAAAAAGAAAATTCCGATAGTGCCTCAGAAGATTTGACTAAGAAAGGTAACAATACAAATGTAACTGCTACATAAATATACCATTTATTTATTTTCATAAAACAGATAATGTTCAAACACCTCTTCGAAGAAGCACAAGAGTTAGGAAAGAGACTTTGAAAGCAATTGAATCTCTCTATCTAAATACTCCGAAGAAAAGTACCCAAAAGAAAAAGAAGAGTACTTCTGAAGATGATGACAGTGATGTCAGTGATATTAAAGACTGTAATTTCAGACCATCAAGTCAGTATTTATTTATTACTATATTAGTAAAGCTACTTAATTGAAAAACTAGAAACATTATAACTGATTGCATTAATAAAATATTTTGTAGCACTCTTTCAAGAACATGTTTCTGGTCAAAATATGTTTGGATTTCAAACACCAAAACGTAAAAATGCAATGATAAAAAAAGCAGCTGAAGTAATAGACAGTCCTCGGTCACTTCAAAACATAACACCTATTTGGAGAACACCTAAATCAAGTCGAAAGTCAAGGGGAACACCTATGTTAGCAAATTTAGTAAAAACTCCACATGCTGTTCGAAAACAAATAAAAAAAAGTATGGTATTGTTTTTTATTTGAAAATTATATTTACTTTTCAAATTTCTATTTGTTTTAGAACTCATTACTGCATCAAAAGAAGAATGTACTAGTGATTCAAATATAAGTTCTTGTAGTGACACTGACGAGGAATTCATACCATCTGATGATTCCTCAGATGAAAATGATTTGTTGAATGATGAAATTGAGCCATTAGGTAATGAAAGTAGTACCGATGAAGATTTTCAAATAGTTACAAAGAAATATGATAAAAAGACAGAAAGTAACACAAAGAAAATAAGTACCAGAAAAAACAAAGAGGATTTAGCATATGTTTTGAAATCTGATGACTATTTTACATGTCAGTCGAATAAAAAAGCAATCACTTCAAATCATACTTTAGATAAGTTGAATAATCCCCGTTTGCAACAAGACCAACTGCAGAGATTACTTTCGTCAATGAAAATTTCCAAACAGCATGAAGAAGCGATTGAAGAATTGATGCATGATCATAAAAACTTGTTTACAAAATGGTTGTATTGTTTGTTTGAAGGTTTCAATGTTTTAATTTATGGACTTGGTTCGAAACGAAAAATCTTAGAATTATTTCAGAAAGAAATGCTTTCTGAATATCCAGTCGTTGTTGTTAACGGATTTTTTCCTAGTTTAGTTATAAAAGAAGTTCTAGATACTATTCTTCATGAAATTGTCGGTGTTACTGACAATGTTACAAATATATATGAATGTGTAGATCTAATAGAACAGAATTTTCTTGAAATGTCTGATTTACATCTATTTTTAATTGTTCATAATATCGATGGAGAAATGTTGAGGAATAATAAGTCTCAAAATATATTTTCTAAATTAGCGAATATTAGTAATGTACATTTAATATCTTCAATTGATCATATTAATGCTCCACTAAGTAAGTTCTTAAATAGTTGAATTAAATTTTTAACTGGTGACACAAGGAAAATATTGAAATATTTGTTTAATTGTATTTTAGTTTGGGATCATACAAAATTAAGCCGTTTTAATTTCACGTGGTGGGATGTAACAACAATGTTGCCATATATAGACGAAACTTCTTTTGAGGGCTCACTTTTAGTACAGCGTTCTGGTATTTTGACATTATCATCTTTGAAAAATATATTTTTATCACTCACTACTAATGCGAGAGGAATATTTAATATAATTATCAAACATCAGATTAAGAAAAGTAAAGATTCCAATTATCAGGGTAAGTTGCAGTTTACAGACTAATTCTTTTATTTAGTGATTCTCTTTACAAAGTCATTAATTGTTAATGATTCCAGGTATGTCATTCAAAGACTTATATGGAAATTGTCGTGAAGAATTTTTAGTAAGTTCTGATATTGCACTAAGATCACAGCTTACAGAATTTGTAGATCATAAAATAATTAAGTATCGCCGTAATTATGATGGTATTGAACTTATGTATATCCCAATAGAAAATTCTCTATTACAACATTTTCTCGATGAACAATTGAATGTGTAGGCTCAATCAGTTATTTAAATGAATTTTAATGTAATTGTTTTATTGTTATAATGAAGTTTTAATATTGTCTTCATGATTAAAATTGGGGATTCAATTGTAAATTTTTATTGATAATATATTTTTAAAATGTTACTATTTTGCACAAAAAATGTTTCTTATGAATTGATTCCATCCATTGTTTGCCTGTTAATTAAAGAATTAACATGCAAACGACTGTATTCCTCAAGAAGACATACAAATACAAATGAATTATTAAAAAGAATTCGTAGTCGGTAAAGAAGAGTTTGTATTTCATAACATGATTTATAGCAATCATTTTTTTATTTAAACTACTTGAATATGAACAGAATAGGGCTACTGCATATAATTTGAACAATATGTAACAGCTAATTTTGAATTGACATTTCTGACTACATACCTGAAATTTTCAAATCAAGATGGCAGATGGAATCACAAAAACTCACACATGTACTTTTCATTATCTGTTCTTCATTGAGCAAAATGATTATTTGGCTACTTATAAGGTAAAGTTTATTTAAATTCTTAAATTTGTGAAAACTTCTGTTATAAAATTACCTTACAACAATAAAATCACATTTCTTTTATGAATTCCTTTTTCCACTGGTATTAAAACTCCAGTTACTTCTCAAGAGATAATTTATTTTTTGAATAAAATACATTACCAACATTATTAGATTACATATTTCTTTTTTACATAGGTATTCAATTCAAGTATTCAATACAAAAATTTTCACACATTGAATACAACTTGAACTATTGATTTATAATCATTTGTAGTAATCAATAGCAAAATATACAAAATTTTCAAAGTCTGAAAACAAGCATTATTTTCAAAAAATATTTTTCCTAGTATTGAAATAATGAACGTTCAGCAAGAATTTTTCTGGCTAGAATCAATAAAAGTAAATTGTAAAACTATATTTATCAAAATAATATACATTCTTCTTTGGTTAGGCTAGCCATTTTCTTTGATCTTAAACATAAACCTTAAAATAACTAAATTACATATCTTCGAGTGTGAAGTTAAATGCATTGTTTAAAATATTTTATGCACTATTTTAATTTGGTTAAAAAAAGTGTTTGGATTCTATCACAAAATCATTTAATTATATAGACTAAATGACAAACTATTGAACGCTTAAATACTTTCATGCATTTAACTTTAACTTTACAGAGCCTTAAACATATATACTGTTAACTACATTAGAATAACTGTAATCGTTGTGTATAAAATACAAATTGTCATTTTTTTATGTATTTATAGCTCATCTCTATGTTAAAAAATAAAACTGGCTTCGTGTGATTATTTAAGTTTTTATTTTATGTACAAGGATGTATACTTAAATAATAAACTCGATATCCACTAATATATTAATATATTTTCTATTTATTTATATAATTTTTATTATAATTTATATCTTCAAAGTCTCCTTTCACATACCTTGAGATAAATATAAATGCTATTCATCAAATATTTGTTGGCATTTTTCTATGGCTAAGTATGTTATAAAAATGTAAGTTATTGTCATGCCCTTCATATATTAAGAGTCCACATTAGAATTGCAAATAAACACTTAGGTACATGATTTGGAATGATTATAAAAAATAACAAAACCGTTTATGTACTCTCTCTGCATTCTATGACAATGTATAAAGACATTTCATTTCGAATTCTTCTGGTACCTTAACTACCAGCAATATTTATTATTTTAATGTATAAACTATGAAAATAAAAATAAATGCAATTTATTCTTTAATAACTCGTTAGAAATCTATTTACGATAAAAATATTTACGTGCACAAAATTTACTCGTTATGTCGTTGATTTTATGAAACTACGTATTGTCAAAAAACACTATGCTTGCAGTGTTTGGACTTTGGCACATTAATATAGAATATTTAAAAGTATTACGTAAAAAATACATCTATTCAAATCTTGAACATAACGTACTCGAATCAAAAGATCTTTGGCATAATGGTGTACAAAAAAAACGAAAAATCTATTTATTTTACGTACAAGAATTAAAAGTAAATTCGACTAATCACAATGGTAACTAATATTGCTGTCTCGGACATCGAGACAATTCACTTGCAATTAAATCAGATTGCACATGAATATGACTACAATAAATTTCAGTGAACAACTGCCAACGTTCCCTCACCTGCATGCACAAAATAAAATGTGCACCTCTTATTGCACTGCTGCCAACCCGCTAACACTGCATAGCTATGTGTGGCGGAAGACAGTTGATTTCATTTCTCGGCACTCTATAACGCTATTGTAAATTCAAAGTATCGGAACTAGACTTACATTTTAACAAAATAATGTATAATATAGTTTCTTTTCATGTAGTGAGTATTATTATACAGGTACCAGACAGGTATTCCTATATACATTTTAATGGTCATAAAAATTTTAAAAGAAAAACAAAAACGAAATAGTAATGCGACACTGATAACTAAGCTCAGTGTTACATAATATATACTAAATATCAATATTAGGGAATAGTTTCTTAGGAAACAAAGACTAAATATTATAGACAATATATATTATTTATATAATTTTATCAAATTTACTAATAAATTGAAGAATTCTCTTACTAAAAATAAAATATAGAATCTCTTATAACACTTTAAATTCTATACATATATGATGTATTTAGTAAACTATTTGTGATTATTTT
The DNA here is from genome assembly GCA_034766995.1 of Acanthacorydalis orientalis. Classification (NCBI taxonomy): domain Eukaryota; kingdom Metazoa; phylum Arthropoda; class Insecta; order Megaloptera; family Corydalidae; genus Acanthacorydalis; species Acanthacorydalis orientalis. The sequence goes on along the minus strand of CM068321.1, from coordinate 31,426,424 downwards.
CTTCTGAATGTTTAAGTGTGAAGCACCATACCATTGTGGTGTAAGAGTATAAGATCTTACTCTCTGTACGGCTTACAATACGAGTATCGGTGGTTCATGTGCTGACTATAAGATCCCGAATGAGAAAACCGTTTCAAACATTTACAACACTGGAACGGCTTTTCTCCGCTGTGCAATCTTTTGTGTTCAGTCAAGTGATGTTTGTGTTTGAAAGCTTTTGGACATTCGTCACACTTGTGTGGTCGTTGTCCTGAAAGATGAACGTAATCAATGAAGACTTATCAAGGTTTCTACTTATATATAAATTAGTCTTATTCAGATTAGTCTAGACACATACCTGAATGTTCATATTTATGCCGTGCTAAGGAACTCTGCTTGGAAAATGCTTTGTCACACTGATCACATATAAATTGTCCTTCTGCTTCGGGTTCTGATCCTGGACCTGCAGGAATTATAGAGTTTCCAAGATTTTTCAAAGCTATCTGTGACATTTTGACTCGTTTACTAGACGTTTCATCATCTATTTGTTCTACTTCCTGTGAAACAGCAGAGTCTTCTGTTTCTTCCAATTTCCAAGACTGCCGTTCAGATCCCGGGCTTAAACTAGCAGTGTTGAGAAGCGGTGAACGAGCGATGTTTATTTCTGGCGAATAATGCAATAAACGATCCATCGGTAATAAACCCATCGCGTTACTCATTCCTGCCATTACGTATTTATGGACAGGTTGGGCTAAAATTCGTGCCAACCTACTGCCGTTTCCTATCGCTTCATGAGGTCCAGGAGACGGTGAACGGTGAAAATCCGAAGAACAGTTAGAATTCTGGTAATGCATAGGTTGGAAAGATGTTTGGCGATAGGGTGTCGGACTACGTGAAGACTTTTGGCTTAGATTTACTGCTTCTTCTCCGGATTCCGAATGTGCCGTGGCAGATGTCGGTCGATGAGGAGAACTCGAAGGTGATGTTACCGCAGATTGCGCGTTTTTTTTCGTCGAGAGATCTAGAGGCTGTTCGAGATTCATTAAATATTGAGGAGAACCGGGCCGATAAGGTATCGGTTGAAGAGGCATCGAAGCGCTAGTCGAAGTGCCGTTGTTAGGAAAGCACGTGGCCGGAGGTAACGGGCTATAAGGAATGTGAACCAAACGCCCTTCTCTACGATCTCGTGCTCGAGTATTCTGGAACCATACTTGAACGACTCTGACGGGAAAACCGATTTTGTCGGCGATACGAGCCAATTCCTCTCTCTTGGGACGTGGATTTATGAGATAATGTTCCTTTAAAACAGCGAGCTGTTCATCTGCGATAAGCGATCGCACTCGAACCTTTCGACCATCTTCGGATAAATGATCTCCTGTAGTTGCTGAATCTCCATCTATTTCATAATCATCAGTCGGTCTAGATTTTGAATTCTGATATTCATCCATATCTTCTTCACTACCACTACATCCTCCATTTATTGAACCGTCGTCTGTTTTTACAGTAACAGCCTCTTCTAATTTAGCTGCCAACCCTTCGCTTTTCACATCAGTTTGGTCACTCAATACACATTCATGAAGATCAAAATCTTTGTTAGTACAAAACGTTTTTTGGCAAGTCGAGCAAGTTTTATTAGAGTCTTCTGCAGAAGTCTGTTCAAAAGTCTTAATAGTCGGAGATTGGGCGGTCGGACTTGGCGATGAAGTCATTTTTTGCATATTAGCTTGAAGCAATTGTTTTGTAACTGTAGCGTTCACGGTTTCTAAAATTCTTTTCACAGCTTCCAAATCACCACTGTTACTACCATCGCCAGGTGAAATTCTTCCAGTTTCCAGAGGCTTATTTTTCTCCACTTCACCCTTTTCTTCCTCATCATCATCAACATCCATAACTAAGTCACCTGAACTCGATGATTTATTAACTTCGTTCGTCTCTTCGACATAATCATCTTCTAAATCTTCCTTTTTGCAGTCAGGCACTTGTTTCATTTCTTCTTTAACAGATTCATTCATAACAGGTGCAGGTTTATGAGGTGAATTCGAATGAAACTGTTCAAGAAGTTGTCCAATAGATGGCATTGTATAGGAGTTGATTGCAGCACCATTGAGATGCATGGCAGGTAAATAAAAAGGGTGTAACGGCGGTGCTGACGTGGGTTGTGGTTGATAGCTCCCATCCCTAGGTCCCATTGCAGAGATTATTGCAGCAGCTGCTGCTTCAGTGTATTTTGGTAAGATTGGCAAGAAGGAATTATGATTTGGACTCGTCGTAACATTATTATTAAGGGAGGGACCTGATGTGAGAGGTCTTCTTGGTGTTCTACTTATTTGATTCTGTGACTTATCTAGTACCGAACTGGCACTTGGTGCTCTAGTACGACCCATTTTAAGATTCATCACTAAACACTTTTTCGAAGTCATGTGACTTGAATAAGACCCGGAATGTGAAAATCTTTTTCCACAGTTCGCACATTCAAAAGGCTTCTCACCACTGTGGATACGAATATGTTCCTGAAATTAATTAGCGAGAGTTAATACGAAATCTTAAATCAAAAATCGACAGTATCCGGATGCTCTTAAATACCTTTAAATGATGCTTGAATTTAAATGCTTTCTCACATTGAGTGCACTTGAATTTTCTGAGGAGCGCACTTTCGTCATGACTAATCATATGTCGCTGAAGTCTGTACACATTGGCAAATGTTTTATGGCATACTTTGCAGGACTGTAACAAAATAATAGTTTTACAACTCGATTGAATTAAGGTAGCATTTTTTTTTTTAGAAACCGTGGATATAGTTTAGCTTTGATAACCGTACATATAGAATCCAGAGTATAAGACAAATGATAAGCCTTCTTTAACTGAATGATATCTGTTAACATTTCACTATAATTAATTTTAAGATCTACTAAAATGATAAACGTTATTATAAACATTTAAAAAATCTACAATTGATATTGCATTGAATTTATAATAATTAGAAAACCGTTATTATAAGCTTTAAAAACTCGAAACATGGAGGGTGATTGTAAGACGCGTTTATTTTTAAAGGCGTTTAACTGATGAACAATAAAACAATATTAAAATTGCCAATCAATAGTTTGAAATACATTCATTAGCACATAAATGTGCACTGTAAATAATGAAAATAAATATTTGTATTATTCTGATTGTTAAAGAATGAGCGCGTTGCTAGTTTTGAATTTCAGTACTTACTTTCTTATTAAACAATACAAACACCGTTTCAAATATCTACGTTGACAATTTTCAAAATATTTTATTTTTAAAAACAAATTTTTCGTTTAAAGCAAAAATACAAACATAGATTCCCAAGAAAAATAACGTTCTACGTAGTTAAAACGTTTATATTATTTCTCTATAATACTTTCAAGGAAGAAACGTTGCATTTAAACTATATGAAAAGCGAACGTAAAATTAAATCAGTATCGTTAATTTTACAATACGAGCGACGCCTTGAACATTCGATACTACTTTGATAGATGCGCACGGAAAAAAGTGGCCAGGTCGATTTGTTTCCCACGATTCAAAATAATATTCTTGAAAAGTTCACAGCTGTACAACTCATTAAAAGATATTACAGCATGACGTCATGTCTTTATATGAAACAGTATTGGCCAACGATGGTGTGAACTAGATTTTAACGTCCACACGTATGCCAGACGCAGATCATTTAAGTCAAAAGTCAATTATATGATTCGTCTTCATTATTGAACCGCACCTCAATAAACATGTTTGAATTGCAAGCATTTCAACATCTTCACGAGCATAACTATTTTAATATACAAATTATTATTCTTACGTCGCGACATTTTCAATGACCAATATATTTAACTTCATTTCAGTCAATCAATCGTGTTTGATTGTATGTTTTTACTTTTTTTGTTTTCATTGACGATTAGAATTGGTCGCGGGCATCATCGAAATATTTTTAAAATCGAAATAAAATTCGAATGGCAAAAATAAATGTACATACTTTAGTTTTGTTACTATATGCATACAAAACTGGTAACACCGGTGAACATTTTATGAAATTGCATGCAATTAAACTATTCTTATTTTTAAATAACCAGATTTCAATTGTTACATCATAAAGATAGCAAAATAATCGGATTTTTTCTGTACCATGTCGATTTGAGGTCAATGCTATAGAAATACACGTAAGAAAAAATAATAAAAAAAGATCAATAATGATTTATTGAACAGTTTCGATCAGAAAAAAAACGTGTGGTTGTGGGATGAAAAAAATGCATTTGTCAAAAATCACCTTGTTTTCTATCAAATAAATCACCTTTCAATAATAAATACAAAGCTGCACCCAGAACAATACAGTTTTCATTATTTTTTTATGCTTTCACTGCCAAAAAAAAACATTTTTTTTTAAATATACAGCGAATCCATAAAGATTACAGATGTAAATTTTAAAATATGCACAATTTTAAGTATGAATTAATTGAAATACTCAATAAATAAAATCATTAATATTATAAAGAAGTGCATCACGATTTCAACAAAGTATATAAAATTCAGTATAATGCACAGAATTCTAATTAATATTTTTTTTTTAAATTCAAATCAATGTCTCTTGCATTCCTTGCAGCCTTCGAACTTGCTCAAAATGTTTTATATATATATATATAAATTAAATCATAAGGATCTGAAAAATATAGACCCCATATGTTTAAAAGTCCTTCATTTTAGATTTTTAAAATTTTATTTCACAACGTGGTGAAAAATACCAAACTATAGATCGAAATTGTATTCTTGGATTTTTAAATCTATGTTGTACACCATTTTATAACGAATTTGTAACATTTTAAATTCTGTACAGTACACGCTGATTCGTAGAATCGATATAAAAAAAAAACAATTTGGGTCTCTGTTTAAAATGTTAGCAATGAAAAGGGATAACTCTTGAAAAGTACAGATAAAAAGAGATATTTTACCATGCGAATTTTCGGTATTTAAAAAAAATAATTTCCGTTTGTTAAACAAATCAAGCTTTTCAAAAATTCTTAAATGAAAATATTTATGCTTTATATGAATACTTTTATCGATAAAATTATTAATTATTTTCTCTATTTTTTCAATCTATAATTAGATATATAAACGTTTTTACAAATGAATTTTCTGTTCCTCTCCTATCTGCCTCATACAGTAAAACTTTAAATCAATTATTATTGACCCCTTTTAATTGTTGCTTATACACATTTCGATTGCGATACTAATGATCATCAAGAGCACAAAACTTTGATCATAATATCAATATCTGAATGTGTCAAAATTATTTCTGTTATATAAAAAGAGAGGCAGTCGCTATTTACTTTACTTTATATTACATTAATTAATTAATATTTTTGACCTGTCATTGACTAACAGACTGGTTCTTTTGTGTATTAATTTTAAAAAGTATTTATCATTTCGAAATTGAATAAAAATGATAGGCAAAAAATCTATTTGAAAAATGCACATTTTTTTAAATAAAAATGCATTGATGTAAAAACCTGTACGTATAACTGAATAAATAAGGAAAGAAATCTACAAAGTTCACTCGTTAAAACCTTATTCAGCTAATAACAGCTGAAGTATAATCTAATAAAAATTGTTATGCTTGTAAATTACGGGAAAAATTACATTTATAAAAATTACAGTGGTATTTCCAAAATGACAGCACTAGTTATATTTTGATAGCTTTGCAATGAACACAATTTTAAATGGTCCAGCGGGATTTCTTGATAAATTATTAGGTAATAGTAAAAAAAAACTTCCGTGCAGATATCAAAAATTGCATGATTAAGAAAAGATAGCATTAATGAACTGTTTACTTATCAGTTTTTCTCTGAATCATAAACACTCAGAGCAATTCTTTTACAAAACAAACCAACGTAATCATACCAGGAAACAATGCAATAAATTACAAGTTGTTTAAAAATAAAATTTCTAAGTAAAATAAAATCAATTATTGGACACGTTTTAATATCTTGGTTAACTAATTTTTAGTATTTGGGGTTATTTGGGTAACAATAAAACACATATCTGAATGATACATACCACTTGACCGCCGTTAGGAAAATGAAGTAGCTCATGTTTCTCCAATTGATCCTTAGTATTAAATGATTCTGTACACTGTGAACAAGAATATGGACCGCCCGTGCCGAGGAGACTCGGTGACGGCGAACCCGTCGTTGTCGAAGGCGGGGGTAACGGCGTCGTCTTTCCATCTTCGGCGGCCGTCTGTGGATGCATTGCTTCCATGTGTTCTTTGAACGCTTGGAAACTCGGACATCCTTTCTGACATCGTTGACATTTTATAAAATACTCAGCACCGGCAGTCATATCTTCACCATCTTTTCCTAAACCGTTCGCTAGTGACGGAACTGTAAGAAAAAAAATCTAATTAATGAAAATTAACAACGATACAGACTGGCACATTTTACATGAAAAATATCGATGTAAATAAAAATGAATAAGCAAGAAATTTCGCTTTTAGTCATTCATATTTCAATGAAATTTGTTTTTTCAACACGGGCTAAACAACCCACAATATGAAATTCACTTTAACATTAAATCGTCTTTTATTGATTCGAACTTTTTCAATCTAGGACCTTTATTCCAATCGCGCGGGTTTCATTTGCGATGCGAACACTTCGTTTTAAATTTATTCTGGATTGAAAATTCTAAAATATTTGGGCAGGTATACAAGAGTTTGACTTTATGTACGCAAATCTAAAATGGCGTACACAAAACTAACTCATAAATCTTACTTTTATTAAGTGCAAAATTCGATAAACAATTTTGCATCATTGAAAATTTTTAATTTACTTACTGGCGTTGTGTCAAATACTTTTTCATGAATCATAGTATTATTTACGAATAATATAAGAACTTATTTTCTACTATAATTTATGTTCCTTCTATTAAAACACTATTTATAATTCAATAAATAGAAATTTACATTAGTCTAGTTTATTCTTTCTTTAAACACTTTTTTTTCATACTCTGTTCTAAATATCTTGTTCAAATTTCATAAAATTACTGTTAAAAAAAATGTTATCATCAACAATTCAATATTAAATTCATTTAAAAGTCTGTAATGTTAAAAATAATACTATTGTGCGATTTTTCGAAGCTGATATGTATTTTCGAATAGAGAAGGATGTTTCAAAAATAAATTGCAGATCATTTTTTTATAAGACAGTCGATTATTTTTTCTTTTTATTGTCTTTGATGAATTGTTGAAAAATATTCATAGTTTGCTTTTTACATTCATTATTTTCGAACAATTCTAGAATTGAATTCTACAATTAATTGAAAATGACCAAAATATAACTAGAAAAAACTTATTTCACAAAAATAAACGCATGAAAATAGAATAAGAAAAAATATTTTACACTACACATGGAAAAATATAGAAATTAACCTGTTCAATGCAATTTTTAAATGTTATAATTTATTGAACTTTAAAAAAAAACAGCTAAAAATATACAATACAATTCTAATAATAATGCTTGTATAAAAATATATTCAAGCGATTAAAAATGGGTATCAAAGAATTGTATTTATGGCTCATTTTAAAATATCATTTTTAATACTCTAACTTCAGAGTTAAAAAGCAAAAAGAGTATTAACGTTAAGTTTTTATCTAAATGCTTTCGATACAGTTAAAAAAAAAATTATTTACATTCACATAAATTAATTTTTCATCCATTCGAGATAATACGAACAATTTTCCTGACCAAAAATGTTTAATAATTATTCATAGATAGCTATTGATTGTAACTTGTACACATTTCGAAGGAAAATGACATCGCTTTCAGGTACAAACAAACTTTAATTACATTTTTTTGTTAATTTGTTTCAATCTTTTGTTAATCTTGAAAGTGAATAGCTATGAAAATGAATTTTCAACGAGAAAGTGACAGAGCAATTTTGATTTAACCATCTTACCTATAATAATTCATTAAATGTTTCAATTACTTGTGATTTTTTGCTAATAATTTCACTATACATTTTTTTTAATTTTCTTCGTGAATATTGCCTAATACTTTGGTATATGGTAAATAATTGTTTTCTTTTCAGACAATTTTTAAATTACAATTACCCAAAAAATATTGTCTTAATTTTTTGAAATTTCAGACAATCTTAACACGAAGCTTAACAAAAAATCAACCCAATGAAAGAAGAAGAGATAAAATATGTTTTAGTTCAAATTTAAACAGTAACTTTATCAACTGTTATTTAACAGTCAATTTTCTCAATAATTATTTCCGGAAAATAAAAAAAAATGTATAAACTTGAAACAAAATAATTAAGAATGCACACAAAAAAATCTTTGGCCATTTTAAATCTTTTAACGAATAAATCTCTTTGAAATGTTAATGTTTTCGATGAATAATTGCATGATTAAAATAATTTAATGATTTTGATGATGGTTTCGCTATCGAAATGGTTATTTATCATTTAAAAATGAGCAGTAATAATTAACTGAAAATTTTTTTAACTAGAAAAATGTTTGTTGTTTATAGAATGAAAAAACACTTCATTTGCGAAAGTTATTATCTGATAAAATGTTGTTAAATACTCCTTAAAATAATGTATCAAACTTGATTGCAATTCCTAAACCTACATTAAAAAATTGAATCTTTCTTGATATGTTACTGCAATCCGACGACAAGTGTACAGAAACCGATGATACATATATAATTTTTCGCAGTGTTAACATGAATCGTTTACAATAAAACGTACTTATCTCTAAATGGTAATCACAATTCTAGAAACACAGCTTGATAAGTAAAAACAAAGGATTCACGACAATGAAATGACAAGTTCGCTCAGGTAATCTTGGTCGAAGGAAGTGTGCAGATATTCATGAATCATGTGAATAGATAAAAATTAGTCATTTGTTACAGTCAGTCCTTATCTCGGTCATTTAAACTGACCACATAACATAATGTTAAACATGCAAAGGTACAACAGTGTATAAAACTGTCCAAATGATTCATGAATATAGTTCTGTCGAAATTTTATGTATTAAAGAGTAGTTAATTAAAACACCTACATGTAATAAATTGTAAATTTGAATTGAAACTTTTCAGAAAATTCAAAATTTAATATTTTCATTGTAATTTGATTAGTGATGCTCTATAACAAGCAAATCTGAACTTCAGATCAATTATTTCACACGTTCTAAAATATTTTTTTAATATTTAAAAAAAAATGTCTTGTATTCTCAATGTTTTTTTTTTTTTGTAATTACATTGAGATATCAGTTTGTAACACATTTAGTAATATGAATCGTATTAATAAAAATGCGAAAATAATTATTCACAAGCCTTGTACATTTGAAAATTTAAAAGGAAAATTCTCATTTATGTAAAAACAATCTCTGAATTAAACTTACATTTCCGGCATTTCTTATGAATGTTAAGCTGGATATTAAAATAATTAATAAATTATTTGCTTATAGATTTTTGCATAATATAATACTAGTAATACATTGTTCTATAAGTGACGTGTTTTTAAATAGACAAAAATGATCATTTTTATCGAAAATATTGTTAACTAATAAACAAAACAATATTTTAAAAATATGACTGTTCAAATCAACACTTTTCATTGTTTTATAAGATTCTTTAACAATTCCATATATTAATTAGTATTAAAATGGGTTGAACTGTGTAAAAATAATACATTTTTAATATATATGATAGCCACTCTCTAAAAAATTTGATTTCTTAACTAAAAGGCTTTAAGTCTGGAATAAAAAAATATTATTTTTCATACTACAAATTACATTATTTGATTTTTGTCTTAATTTAGTAAACAAACGATTGACTCAACAGATCAATTGTCTTATTAATTTGAATTTCACCCTTTCATATTTTAACTGTATTCTTTGAAAATAAGATTAAGATTAATCCAGTTTTCCAATTAAGCATTTTCGAGATTTCCAATGTATTTTTTTCTAGATAAATTTACAATTTTAAAATCAATTTTATACTATAATGGTAGTAACAGTAGGTAATATTATTTAATTGAATTGTATCAATAATCAGAAATTTAACGACCGTCGCTTTCAATAATTAATATCAAAAAAAAAACTGTAATAAATACAGCATACAACACGACGAACATTATTGTTTTCATAAATGTACAATCGATATATTGTTATAAATATTTTATTTTATACATAAATATAATAAACTGTGGCAAATTTGTACACAAACGATCAGAACGGCCTGTACTGTTCCGAATTATCACAAACGTGAACGTGTGAAATTAATCAGTGGACAAGTCGAGCCGTAATCAACAGAGTGCTGCCGCGGCGCGACCGACGACCGAACTATATACCTATACACCGGACGCTAATTTTAAAAATTACCGTGCAGTTCATTCCCATTTTTTTACGAATGAGAAATGTAAAATAGTGGATTTTGTATTTGTATTTTTTTTAGTAATTTTCAGATATATATATATATATATATATATATATATATATATATATATATATATATATATATATATATATATATATATATATATATCACAGAGATAGATAAATTATTAGTCAGGATACAGATTTAATCTGTAGACGGACAGTAGCTGTAATTAATAATGTCTAGGAGGTAAATAAAACATTCATAAGCGGAAATACACAATAATAAACTAATATAGCAGATAGTGTACTTTTAATAATCCACGGCTTGTACACAGTATAATTTATATATGAAAAATAATTAATTATGATTGATTACTTTTAAATAAAAATGGGTTCTAGGTTGAGGTGGTTAAGGTTTGTCAACATTGTAAAAAGGATGGGGTTAAGCAGGGTCTTTTGTATTTAAATATAAGTACACTTGTTAAAAATTATTGATTAAATAGTATTTTTTTTAAAAAAAAACGCAATTTTAAACATTATAAGATATCCAAAAATCCATTTTTCAACCTAATGCGTAAATAAAACATCAGGTGTTGCGCATGATAAGCTCCACCCCTGCTATACACCTGTGTTGATCGCTCACTGGCTGTAGCCAGGTGAGAGGACGGACTTCGTCGGCTCCTTACGTCACAATAAACTACCTGTCACGAGCAACCACCTGTACAACACCCATCTTTGTGCGCTCTCTATTTGAAACATATCTGTACTAACTACACATACAACACTATTTATAGATTATAATTTCTGTGTCTGAACAGATATCGACGACGTACACGCAGGGGAACAAAATGTTGATATTTTTCTTTGCAAAATTCGTGACGAATCTATCTGAATAAACATTGATGCGATAGAAACGAAAGGTCATTGATATATATAAAAAAATAATTAGGTCAAAGTAGTGAATATGTATTTCTCGTAAGAATAAATCTGTGCGCGCGATTATATTCGAATATTGGGTAATCTGCGAATTTTTCGGATATGTAAACACGACAATTATCAGATTCAATAGACGGAAACGAATCGAAAACAAAACGCATACACACATATCTTATGAAATTTCGAAGAAATGCTTTTCGTCCAATTACACATTACAAGATCAATCAGACAATCTGTATTAGTGGTGTGCTGAGAACGAATTGCGAGGAATGTTCGGCCACTTAATGAAATGTTACACGCAATCAAACTTCTTGAGAAGTCGTGGTCTAAACATTTAACCTCGACATCGGTTGGAAGCCATATTAATTAACGCACACTAACACAACGATACTTATTGCGTACATACACACACACACACACATATATATATATATATATATATATATATATATATATATATATATATATATATATATATATATATATATATATATATATGTATTGTTACGATGACACAGTATTATTAAATACTCGGATGTCTCTTAATGTAACAATACAGTAAACGAGCGGCGCAACGTTCTTAAAACACGTGTGCCTTTCTTGTGTAGTGACATGCACATATATAAACGAGCGACCACTATGATAGGGCACGACCCGCACTAACCCAAAAAGACCTCGACTGACCTCAACTATTTTATTGCCGAACAAAAAACTTGAACTTTGTCTATTGTGATGATCATAAACAATTAAACGAATAAACACAAAATAAACAACATAATATGAATAACTGTTTCAGTACGCTGATAGCTTCAATGCTAACATGTAATTATAATTAAATACATATTTTAATTTATTTATTTATACATATATATATATATATATATATATATATATATATATATATATGCATGTATGTACATATGTTTGTTAATATAAATTTGCGTAACAGGTATGCATTTACCTTGGCGAGCGATTAAATAAAGGTACAATTGGCGTAGACGTGAATTGTACATAATCGTCTGACTGAAATCTTTGATAGTGTCATTTTCATTGTAGTACAATCGAGATGAACGAGCGAGTTCAAAAGGCATTGCAGATTTTTCAAAAAAGAAAAAAATAAAAAAAAATAAAGCGTATACACAACTGCATCGTTATTATGTACTCACATTGATAGGTGCTCCACACATTGGCTAGACTCCAAAGTCTATACGAGTAACTGTCGTAGCACCCAAACATGCTCTCACTGCGCGCCACCATGGCCTACTGATCGCGACGACACAACGAACACGCTGGTTACGTGCCCCGCGCGAGAACACAACTGCCAACGCTCCGGTGTGCCGCGTGTGTCGTGCCACCACCGGAGCTCGAACGCACGTCCCCCGGCCCCACCACGGCGACCGGTCCGAGCATCACGCACCGGCGCACGGCGACGGTATCGCTACGTGCGATAACGGACGCGACCGAACGCACCCGAACACCGCGATTGTTACCCGCCCCCAAATGTGACGTGTGTACGTGTAGGTATATGCCGTGTTGATGTGTAGCGAGCAAGCATCAGTGCTAGTCTCCTCGCGATGTTGCTGCTTTCTCTTAAGTTCGCCCGCCGCACGTCCCTCCGTGACCCACACAAAATGAAACAAGAGTGCTTGTATATCCATCCGTACGGACGTGTGTGTGCGTTCATATACATCCATACACACATACGCAATATTCACACACATCAGAAGGAAGAAGCCACATAAACAAATCTATACACACTCTCCCATACATATACTCACACATACCTACAATTAACACAAAGAAATGACAAGAAAAATGTATACAACATCAGAATCTCATATGGATATTAAATTCATAATTCCTAATATCTAACCACCTTGATTGATTGTGTTTGGTTAGAAAAGACGAAAATCGACAATACATATGATTGGTGTATTCGATTTGTATCAAGTCTCATTAAAAACAAACGAATGTAGACAAAACACAAGTTCATTGTTGATAATTAAATATATGTCAGTATGTCGATTACTGTAGTGATCTTAAAAAGAAATAAGTGTATCATTTAAAATTTAATAAGAGTAATTCTTGTACAGAAGTGTTATATGTTCACTAGTTGAAGAAAATAGATTTAAAATAAAATCTACACTGTCATTTGATTAATGCTTATTTATTCTTCTGAAACATACGACTGCCAAACGATGTGTAAATAGAAAACATCACAAGGTACGATTTTATTTATAATTACCAATTCCAATCATTAAATATATGAACAGTGAGAAAATAAAATGTATTAAGATCATTATATTTCATAAACAGTCGAATTGGATTGTAATGAATATAAGGAATTCACAGTTATAGTAAAGAAATGTTTTCATAGATTTTGACACGTGAAAATTTCCATACAAACCATTAATAATTCTTTATCTAATTGGTGGCAAATTTCAAATCTCATTTTATTACAAAAAAATGACATAAACACTATTTTCATCATCAATATTATAGTCTATTAATAAGAAAAATTAACATTTTTGTTATTATAGATGAGTGGTGTATCATTTTTGATTGTTGTGTGTTTTCTATCTTATATTGCTGTTTTTTTAATTACATTCTTGTAAAATGAATTTGTGTGTTGAATAAAATGATTAATATATTTACAGTTTTTGTTGGTATGTAATGCATGTATTATTTCAATTAAAGATTTATTTGTTATTTAATATGTGTATTCTTTCTGATGTTAGTATCATATATTATAATTTGTATAGAAAAACATTTACGTGGATTTTACCTGTTATTAATATAAAGAGAATCGGATATAACAAAAAAATGTAATCGATTCTATACTGCTTTCTATAACTGTTACACACATACATACATACATAAATATATATATATATATATATATATATATATATATATATATATATAACTATCGTACATAGAAAAATATGAAAATAAGTGCAGAAAAAACGATAAGATATAGAAGAAAGATACAATACAAGATAAATATAAGAAACATGTAAAATAAAATACATAGAGAAAATCGTGAAAATATTTCATGAATAAATATAATACTTCTATACATAAATTGTGTGATAATAAGTAGATTAACTTTAAATAATATATATTTTTTAAAGATAGATTAAATAGTGTTTCATTGTTGAACATTAATTTTTGGTTTGTACCTGTTTTATAATCAACAGTTTATTAACATAAATATTTCAACGTTCTAACAAAAAGAAAACGATAAAATCATCTCTTAATAATATTCACATAAGTTGTCAGGTATTTATAAAAACAGATTAAGTCATTTAATGTTTTAGATATTATTTACTACTGAACAATGACAGTGTTAAGAATTTACGTATACAAATGAGGTGTACGTTATATCACTAGTACTAGGTAGATGAAACCAGATAGTTTGCTGTTTAATTTTAATTATTGATAGATTATTCTTATATAAATAAATATGGTATAAAATGCATAAAGGTCGAACCTTTTTCGGCATGATTATTATTTATAATTACAATTAGTACAATCTTCATCTACATTTGAAACTATGTTGATAAAATATTTGTAAATATTCTTAACTGGCATATTTGTATTCAAGATGTAATAATTTTCTAACGTATTTTTTAAAATAAAAATTATGCAGTAATTAAAGAAACTAAGAGAAACATCTGAAAATATTAATGTATGAAATTTATGTTAAAAATTTGTATTATTAAGTATATGTTTCTAGTCCTATATTGTGTTATTATTTATTTTTGAAATTTGACTTTATTTTCAAACAAATTCTGATTTCTTTTTTGAAAATAATTTCATAATTTATATTTTTATTACGACTGATTGTCTTTTTCAAAAAAAAAAAAATAAAATACTATATTTAAATGTAATATATAATTATTTTTCTAAGCTAATTATTTATTTTGAATTTAACTTGATTGTATTTTCAAATATCTATGTTTCTTTTTATTTTACTATTTTTTATGTTCACAGTACTTTTAAGTCAATATTGTCGTTATAGTAAACTATTTGAACTTTCACTTTTTTATAGCAGTACACGTTCTACCTACTTCTTCAAATTTTATACTTTTAAAATTATTGAAATTATATATAAGCATTTATTTTATATATTTGTGGAATATGTATTAATACTTCGTGGAATTCTTTTAATTATATATATATATATATATATATATATATATATATAATTTGACAATTACATATTATTAATCAAAGTTCTTATTCAGTTCTTATTTGAAAAATATTCGTATTCTTATGTGATACAAGAAATCTTTCTGAATACACAGTGAAATCTGATAAAATCTTTATATTAAGAGCCTAAATGTAAATATATGGATGTCATTTCGAATCGACAAAGAAAATAAATTACAAACATCCATCCACCGCAGCATTTACCCTGTTGGCTGTTCATTTATTCGAACCGCAGTCAGTAAAAGAGACAGTCAGTAATCTTGTCTGGTATTACTGATATGCTCACCTATCTTCAACTAACAGTCACTAATGGACAAATCCTACACACCCGTTTCTAGATAAAATCAATTTCGTAACGGAAGTATGAATCTGATGGTTTGCACTGTACTCACGCACAACCCCTTTGTACTTCCCAGTTGCATCGTCCCCCTGTATCGTATACAATGGCCGATGCTGAGTGCATTCTATGATAAATTATACAACAGTGCACAGCACCCACTAGGTAAGTACACTGTCCACTATATTACAAATATATGATCCATACGTCGATTTATGTTTCATATATACTTATATCAAATTAACCTGAGTGTTAAATTAATTTCCATTTCCATGGGACTTGTTTAGTTAATGGCACACATTCACTATTATCGAATCGAT
The DNA here is from genome assembly GCA_034766995.1 of Acanthacorydalis orientalis. NCBI lineage: Eukaryota > Metazoa > Arthropoda > Insecta > Megaloptera > Corydalidae > Acanthacorydalis > Acanthacorydalis orientalis. The sequence continues at coordinate 31,410,241 of CM068321.1, read as the reverse complement.
ACAAATCATACATGTGTACTAACATGTTATACGCATGAATATAAACAATGTTGTGTGGAAACATACACAGAACAATACAAAAATATCAACAATAATTTAAAATGTAACGATTTAATTTTTTGAATAATTTGAATAGGACAGTTCTTAGTAGGAAATTACTTATTTTTTTCAATTTATCAATTAGAGTTCTCTAAGTGTTTAGAACTACTATCTTATTTAGTACATACCTTTAAAAAACGCGGAGAAATGAGAAAAATCAGTCAATACTTAGATTTTTTCCTTATTGAAATCTCAGTAGTAGATATATATATATATATAAGTTTTTCATTAAATCCGTTATCTTTGAAATATCTATTGAATATATGAGAAGTATTTAAATCTGATAAAATACATATATTTTCTTTATTTACTAATCTGTCTTTTCTGGCATAAAAATCATCATATAGAATTAATAAGATTATATATTTGTAGTTTCTAATTTAATAATAACTAATATTTAATAAACGTTCATGTTTTCCAGCTTATTTTTTTTGATCTGATTTCTACTTTTAAATAATTAAAAATGTTTAGTCTAATAGAAAATTATATATATATTTATAAATTACTCTAGGTCTCTTCTAATGAACAAAACTTTCAAATAAAATGACTATAATTATATATATATATATATATATATATATATATATATATATATGCACATATTGTAATTATATTTTTCACGATTCTGACTTTAGCTGACAAATAATTAAAAATTTTATTCATAAAACAGTTTCAATTTAATACTTTTAGTTCTTTACTCCATACAACTATTTTTTATCAAAAATTCTGTTTTACATTTTAAATACGTATATGTTTGTATATATATATATATATATATATATATATATATATATATATATATATATATTTATATATTAGAATAAATATTTGAAAACGTATGCCAACTTTTGCAGGTGAACGTGTCACCGCATTTAAAATTCAATTCGCTAGACCACCACATGTAGAAAATAAAATAAAATTAGAGAACAAAACAAATAGTAAAATGTTCGTTCCTGTCAAGAACCTGTTTTGCTATGCATATCAAAAGACACACCTACATATTTAAACATATGTAACAAATTTATAAAGTAAATATTTTACGGCTCGGTATACATTTTTGTTGATGTAATAAAATCGAAAAAAGTGTTTAGTTACCGGATACAACATCTAAAGAAGCAATCTTTATTTTATGCGACCACCTGGGTAGTGTGACCTGTACATTTCTCTCATCTAAATGTTCACAACATGTACAAGACCATAAAATAATAGCCAGCGAGGTGTGTGCACTCCTACAACTGCTGCACGCCATATGTACAAGAATATGAGTATACCTTTACGATGTCACAATGAAATGCGAATATTTCTTCAGTTTTCGTTTGTTGCAGATTATTGTATTCATTCAAGTGTCATTTATTATTGAGATTTTGGAGTCATGATGGGTATTTTTAGCGAGGTTTGCAGTTTAAACATGTGCAAGTCATTTTGTTTAAACAGAAAGTTCATTCAGAAGTTCGGTTTTAAAAACACGTTTTACTTAGAGACGAAAATACATAAAATCTTTATTTCTCTTTTCTATCTTTTTTCTCTTCCTCTCTTTCACACACACACACAATATATATATATATATATATATATATATATATATATATATATATATATATATATATATATATATATATATATATATATAGTGCATTCTAAATTAAAGCTATTTTTTTAAAAAAATATGAACTAGATAAAATCTATATTTTTATCGCTTATAGACAAAGTTTAATTTAAATTTTATTAATCTAAAATCATCTCATATAATTTGTAAAATAAAGGTTACTTAATCAAACATTATGATCATATTTGTTTGTTTTTTTAAGGAAAAAATATTGAGGTTTGTTTTGAATAGTTTTGATATCTTTTTTGTTTAAAATTGAATGAATAAATGAATACGATTATCGACAGAAACAAATACATGAATAAATTACATGTTAAGTTAATAGATTACACTCTAGCCTCTATGTAAACACATTCTATCCACTACTAAAGCTATGAAGTTTATAAATATGTAATTTCTTGTTTATGGATGTTCAGTTTCGTGCCAGTCTTTTAGAAAAACGATTTTCTTTAAATAAACAGAAAGAAATTTATACATTTCTCACAGGTATAGATTTAATACTGGCTAAATTCATTTTCACATAATAAAGTTCGCTCTTTAGACTCGAAACAATTTTTTTCCAATCAAAAGCTTCATTAATTGATTATTTTGATAAATAATTATAGACATTTAACAACGATACCATCATCATTTCGAGAGCCAGAATTTTCCCACTGTTGATATATATATATATATATATATATATATATATATATATATATATATATATATATAAAATTACTTCAAATGTGTTGACACGAATATTTGTTTATATAATACAATTTGGCAAAACTTTAGGTGTAATTAATTATGAATCCATTATGCAGTTATATCCAAGTCCTTTATACAAAAAAGTATGTTTTTGTTTACCGATATTTATTTTTTAAATTAGACAATAAAGTATTTTAAAGTGGTCGATAAAATAAGAAAAGTCTTGTGGTCTGCGTAGAATAAAAAATCATTCTTGAAAATAAACAAAACGCTCTCGAATATTTGTTTCAAGCATGCACACAGTTTTTGCAATGTCCGTACTATGAAATAATATATATAGTTCAACACAAACTGTATTTGTAACGATCAGTTTTTTTTCCAAAACGCTACACCCTAATGTTATACAAAACAATTATAATTGGATCGTACTATGCGTTCTAATCGTAAATAAATAAGATATATATCATCTGTAAATTCACTTTTTGTCTAAATCGCCATCAGCATACAAATCAAAAAGAATATATAATCTGAATGCAAATACGTATACGTATAGGGGGAGTGTACCTACACACGCGCGCGTGTATTTTAGATGGAGACTGCCCCTTATCAGGTAAAATGAAACCACCGTACACAGTCAGTCACATTGCAGTGGCAGATGGTGTGAATGGACTAAATCGCTACCGATTATAACGCCTGCCGTACCTTTGGGAACTGATTCACCGTGTATCGCATACGTGTGCGATATATATATATATATATATATATATATATATATATATATATATATGCATGTGTGCGTGTGTGTGCAGCACAGTTTAGAAAAGGGATTTTATCTCGGTGCATTCGTCTGGTGCAGTCGCACCGGGGGAGTCTGACTTCTATCCCAGCATCAACCTGCTTGTAGACCCTTCTCGATCATACCGTGTGTCAGTCAAGGTGACATCGTACGTACAATACAGCACTGGATAAACACCACAAACAAACAGTTCAAATGACGTCACATCTGGTCACCATCCAATGGTATGATGAAACGTGACGATTAGCAAATATACCGAACGTACGTTTTTCTTAAATTATTTTCATTGTTGTAGCTGAAACTTTTATTATGACATTTTTGCCAAATATTTAACATATGTTCGCTTTTATTCGTACTTTTACATCGGAACGTCCAGTCGATAACACCAAGTATCGCGACACATAATGTTTCAGCAGCCAATTTCTATATAAAAGATCAAATGTTTGATTTCGATTTCTTCACGTCGGCCGAATAAAATCGCTGTTACATAATTCCAAAACATAATAAATCACGTACATGTACAGTTTTATTGCTTATTTACGTTAACATTCCATTGCGGAACAGTCTAAATTGAGTAATTCGATAGGTGCTTGCTGAGGTTTGTTATTTTTTTTCTTTCGGTTATGTAACGGTCATATGATTGCTCACTCGAGTTATTTTCAAATCTTAAAACAAAATGGTAATATCTATTTGAAAAGGATAAATATGCACGTAGTTGTGTTCATTGGCATAGTTGAAAATATCATAAATGTGAAAGAAATTATAAAATTTTCTGTGCCTCCTCTCTTTAAAATAATGACAATACTATCGAATGTAGCACATAGACACATTTAGTACATAAGATGTTAAAAAAGAACAATAAGTAATTGTCAAACATTTTGATAGGAACAACGTTGCAGTGTGTGAATAGATTCATTTTTGAAAGTGAAAACTAAAATTGAGATAATTCAGATTTATAATAAATAAATATAACTGTAGCCACAATTAAATTTGTAATTGCAAATGAATCAACACTCGACTCATCATATTTTTTCTACTAACATTCCCAATAATTGATTATTATTTATTGTCTAATCGATGATTGTAAGAAAGTCTGAAGATTTTATGAAATTTTAAACGTTCTAAAGTTAAGAGTATCAAAATAGACAATAATTTATCACTGTATATTTTTGATTGAAAGTATTGAAGTGTGAATTCATTCGTGAAAGTTAACTGTAAACTATTGGTACGTTCTATAATAATTCATATTTGAGTAATAAAGTAATTTCTTTTAGTATGCATATTATTTTTGATAAAAAGAATCATAATTCTTTTTTAATAAATATACCAGATATAATTATACAGTTTCTTTCGTTTGATCTAAAATAATTCTTGCTATTTAATCCAGCTATTTATAAAAAAAACAAAATTAGACATGATGAAAATCATTTTATGAAAAAATTAATAAAACTATGTCTATTCAATTAACTGGTTTTCAATTAACTTTTCATTCAAACAATAGAAATGATATATCATGGCATTTTCGGCTAAAGTCAATTGTTATTCGAATACTACTACTATATATTTTTTTCTTTAAGATTGAATAAAGATTTCTGCGGATTTATAGTACAGCAAAAATCGTGTTTAGCATGAATAAAAATCAATCATTAAGAATAAAAGAGCGAACAAATAACCAGTAACACAATCGTCGAGTCGAATTTATTAAGAGAAAATGCATATTTCCATTGATTGATGTCGAGATAATAAAACGTTGCGCGCATGTAACTGAGATAGAAGAATCTCGTGACACTGTTGAATCTGCTGCCATATTGTCGCGTATATAAATTACTCGAGGCGTTCTTCTATGTGCGAGAGCTCCCTCAAAACCTGAGGCCATTTGAAAGTTAATTTAAGATGTACAATAGGTTACAATGGCACACGGAATGAGGTAGTTAGAATGCTGTACACCGACATGACAAACCATTCTTCCGAGTCAGTAAAACAAACTTGACTCCGTACGTACTGTGTCAAATGTGGAAAATGAACGTACGGAATTACTAATGAATGCAATTATTTTTATTGATATGTCTCAATTAAAGTTTAAAATTAGACGTAAGACGATTAAGACGACGTGTTTATATAACTATGTGTGTGTTTAACGAGAAAAATAAATTACCTGGATATACTGGGAACATTGGTAGGAAGAAACATGGGAGACGCGGTGTCATTCTCGACGGAGTAGTTCGATTCATAACCAATTAACTCTGTATAATTTTTAATTAATGTTTTATCGGCACATATCACTGATGTTAAATGACTATATAAAATATAAACTTTACACGGATTGTCTTATTAAAAATCTATTAACCTTGTCAAATTTTTACAGGTCACACAAATTGTTAATTAGGTAACTTGATTTGCAGGTTGTAATTTCGATCTGAACACTTTTTTTGAGTGAAAATATTTTTTACTTGTACTTAATATACCTTACTTCAACTACTATTTCTTATTTGTTAATATGTCAGTGTATATCTCTTTGAATTTATAAAAAATAGAATCATTACATCTACTAATTGTAGCAAAAAATATTTAATTAATTATATAATTTTACAAACATAAATGAGTTACATGAAAAGAAAAAAATGAATATTTATTCATGTTTCTTGCATAATCATTCATATTTATTTATCTATTGAATTAAATATTATATATATATATATACATATATATATATATATATATATATATATATATATATATATATACATATATATATATATATATATATATATATATATGTATGTATGTATAATAAATCAAATATATAAAAAAATAATTTTTATATACTTTTATCAAAAAATAGTTTTTGAAAATTCTCATCTATGTAGATTATGATTGAAAGATTGGTCATGAGTTACAAACTTTTTAAATGTGTAAATATTAAAAAAATGTTTTATTAATAAAAAAAATGAAAATTATAAATAATAAACTTACTATTAAACATTGTTTTTCAAACTGGTTGCCACTCAAATTAAAACATTTGTACTGATCGAAATAAAAAGTATTTTTATTGTTTTATCCTTCAATGAAGATTTTTATGGTTATGAAAATTTCATAACGGTAAAACCTTCCTTGAGATTTAACAAATGATCAGTCACTTAATTTCGGGATTAATTCTAATTTATTTGTAACGAAAATTGTAACTAACACATTTAGGTTTTTTTTATGACAGAATGATTTTCAGCTAAATTTATTAAATTTTCCAAAAAATATATTTAAGAAAGAACATGAAATATTAAATAAATATTACTTATATTTTATTTATAAATGACTTCTATGTTTAAAGTTTTATATGATTTTTATTTATTATTAAATATATTTTGTTTATCTCATCCCTGTTTACTAATACAGCGAAACTTTCGTACAGCGAAATTATTTATTTAATAAAAATATTTTTTTTGGTAATAGATTTAAATATACATTGCGTATTAACACGTTATAACAAACTCCTTTTATAGCGAACATATTAACGTAACTGAAGTTTTCGAGTTTGTTATAGAAATTCCATTTATACAAAAATAACTTTTACTTAGTGGGTTAATTTTTTAAAAGCGTTATGAATATCTATTAAAATTAATTTATATATATTAATATATATATAGTTTGAGAAATATTGAAGTAGAACGAGTACATCAACATTTTTATTTGGAACTGTAACGCTTAACGAGACATTTTCAATTTGTACTACTTTTTATACTATATTGACTTTAAAGCTCTTTCAACTATCGACACTTTCAGTTTTGCCACTTGAACGATCTGACGTTTTTATATACTTGAAAACTTCTTATATTGTGAAATGAACTTTTAACTGAGAAGATATTTATACACACACACACACACACACACATATATATATATATATATATATATATATATATATATATATATATATATATATATATATATATATATATATGGTGAATTATAAGTAATATGAATTTATTTTTAAACATGTTTCTTCATTAAAAAATAATTTAAATAAATTAAATCCGGAAATGATAAACTGTTACATTATTTGATTCATTAATTCAAATTATAATGAAATAAATTTAGAAATATTCTATGAAATCATAAAGTTTATGTGGTGTCCGTTTTATGTATATATTTTTTCTTTGCATGTATATTTTTATAAAACTCATTTATTTCTTACCATCGTTCGTGAAAACATAACCAGTACAAAAATTTTGTTAGATTTTTTTGAATGAATTAGGCGAAAATATTAAAGTTTCAATATCATATTGCTCATTCTTAAACTTTCGGAGATCTTTCACAAATAAATATTTACCCCATCCCACAAACTGCAAGATTTTTTTTGAGTTTAAAAGAGAGATGAGATTAAATCTACTAACAAGATTTGATATTTTTTGTTCTTGAAATAAATAAACCGGTTATATTTCGGCCAACAGTATTAATTACTGATAAATAACATTAATTATTCAAATTCAAGAGCAAATGATTAAAAAATAGCCATATTTGATTTGAATCATATAAAAATCGATAACAAAACAATATCGTGTTTAAAAATGTATTAAAAGAGAACCAGTTTAAATTATAAGGTATTTAATATTGTATTTTATACGATACTGTGTACAAACTAGTAACATGAAATTCGATATGTGTATAATTTTTAAGTGTGTGTGTGTGTGTGTGTATTTGTGTAGGTACGAATCGGTATTATTTGTGTGTAAAAACACTGACAAATTCAAAATTTCACTGTGAAATATCACTTTTTTACTGCAACGTATACAATACATTAAAAAAATATTTAACTAGTTATTAAATTAAAACAAGTTTACTGTATATGCAATGTACATTTTTTACCAGTGAATATATATATATATATATATATATATATATAGGATATGCATATGTGTAGGATTCAAAAACAATGTATGCAAATACGGCACAAAGGATGCAATATAAAAACGAATTCTGCATGGGTCAGACTATTTAGTAGTAGGTATTTTACAAAAAAAGTTTGTATACGTGTAAACAAAAAGCGCTGTACTTTTTAGTGGTGTTTTACAACAAAATATAATGTATCCGAGCTTTACGTTCGCTGTATACAGATATCAAAATTGTAGTATATATATATATATATATATATATATATATATATATATATATATATATATGTGTATGTGTGTGTGTGTTTGTGTGTGTGTGGGTATTTATATAATTAATATATTTCTTATTTGCGTTGAGGATGAAAACTTTATTTCGCTTGTTATAAAGTTTTCAAAATTCTATTTTCAGAATAAAAGCGTTTCATTCTCCGAATTCGCACATTCTATATATTTTTATGTGAAAACCTTAAAATAACTGCTCAAATCTTGTCAAGATTAGAATTGATTCGAGCGTAGAAAAACAAACAGCCCGGCAATTTAGCGTATTGATTGATGTATTTTTAAATATTTTCATGTAGTTCGACTTTTTTTTAGATTTCATTCAACATGTATTCTGTCTATTTTTCAAGGTGAAACAATATCATAAACATAACGATTTCCTCATAGGCTAACACAATGTTATGCCGACACAACGTATTCCTTGTCTCATTTTGCACGATCGATTCGAAAACATGCACCTTTTCTTATTCGGAACGACTCCGCCGAAACACAATGTCGCCAAGTTAATGTAACGAAAGATGACAAACCGAAATCGAGTCCTCGCCGAGTGTAATTGTTCTGTGACTTGTGTAGAAGGAAATGGAATAATGCGCATAGCAGATATATATCCCAGGTGATCCCCGCTTGCCGTTCGTTTAATTTACCTGGTTAATGAAGTGAATTTCAAATCCCTACGGCTGTAGATCGACCAGCGCGGTATGAAAGCTCCTATAATGACTTCTGTTTGTTTACCTAGTCAGGTACGATTATCGCGAATAATAGGGTTTTGGTGAATTGTTATTAAACTCACAATGTGTATTGTATATTTTATAAAGCTGCCTATATAATGGATTTTATAAAATACTACCCGATGCTAAATCACATTTCGCATTCATTCGCTTTGTTTATTGTCTTGTCGGAAGTATTGTCTAATTATAAATTCATACAATGAAAAAATATAGATCTAATATATATATATATATATATATATATATATATATTTGTTTATTTGATTAATCATTATTAATTACAAAACTAATAAAATTAATAGATGTAAGCGTTTTGATGAATTTATTTTGTCTCAACTTTTGTGAAAAGGGTTGATTATTTTTTGAAATAGTATAAATGTTAATAGAATTTTATTAAAGAGATTAGTTGGTGCAAAGATACATTTACTTACAAATGCCGAGTTAATCGAATTACCAGAAGGATTTGAATAAAACTTATGTCAATGTGTAATCAGCGATCTAATGAAAAAAAATTAAATAAAATGTACAAAATATAGAGTGAATGACGACAAAATGCAACGGAACTGCAGGCGTCAATTAATACTTCCGCTTGCAGTTTGCATTAAGTGCAATGACGTGCTTTAAAAACAACCGTTGCACTGGCACAAATAAGCCATAGTATAGGAGAGTAGGATGAGGATATCACTATACTGTAGACATTAAGAACACAATGAATCCACACACAAACTACCAATTTAAGCGAGCAATTGTAAAAGTGAGACGTTAATTATGCATACTTTTAATGTTTTAATGGGGCGGCAACTTTTGGTGTATATAGATGTTAATTTGAATAACGCGTAGCGCGAGCGTACAGTGGCGACAGCGCTTACTAAAATAATGCCAATTTCAAAAAAAGTCTGGTAATGTATCGCGGAATGAGAATATAGGCACAGAGTTGCGCGGCGCCGCTCGACAACTTTTGGTTGTTTGCAAATTGATAATTAATGTTGTGTTTATAATGGAAGGATCACGGAATTAAAAAGTGCACCTACTGGAGCGGACCGCGCCACGGCATCTTCGTGTTGTTTTCCCCGTCCGACCGACACCCATCCTCTCCCGAGACAAATTAATTGTTACGATCGCGAAACAGCGGCCAGAGCGACGTCAAAATTTAAAATAACAAAAGAATTGTATTATAGTCTCGCGAAGAAGACTAATTTGTCTCTTTTGTAAGAGATCTAAGACGATAAAAAGATAAAACCTTGCGACTAATTTTGTTATTTCACGTCGACATTACGCGGACTTTAAATAAATGTATCTCCGCCGCTGTCGTGACTGCACAGCGCGCAGAAAAAGAAAAGCTAATTTGTTATTTTTATAATTAATTAAGCTCCGGTCTAATTAATTCACGGAATATATCTGTATTGCCTTTGTAGATTAGTTAAGGAGATTTGTTTTTTTTTTCACTCCTCTATATGTTGACCTTAATTGTAATTAAATTTTAATGTCAAATTAACACGCGAACGGAACAATCATCACCAAATACAGAAAAAAATAGTGTTACGTGAAATGTCTCTATTATTATTTTTTTAAAATACTATATCATCTCGCAATGAAAACATTTCAAATTTATTCACAGTTAAAAAGGCTATTTAATAATTGTATTATCAATAGAGATTAAAACATAATGTATATATATATATATATATATATATATAAGAATGCAAGGATAATAAAGGTTCATGTAATTATTTTTAAAATGTAGAAAGAAAAATAAAACAGCGCTTCAATTCTTAAACGATTTGATGTCATATTAAATGTGTATTTAAAGACTGACTTGAACACTTCATGAAATTAAATTACTATTAATTAACAAATAGTGTTAACCAGTGAATATTTCTTTGAGCGTTTTGAATTTGTTTTATATAATAAATGTCAGTTAAATGCTAACATCTGTTTTTAATTCTTAATAAAAAGATTCACTAATAAAATATGAAAATACGAACGCAATAAAACGTGTACATTCACTGCATACAAATTTCAGTTTTTTTTTAAAATCGATGATGACAGAATATGACTTTTAATTAGACGTTTTAAAGTTGAATCACAAATTACAGAAACATACGTATGTAGTAAATGTACATAAAATAAAAACGGTTGTAAATAAAAGTAAAGAAACAATTTGCTCGTGCTATACTCGTTTTCTTTCTTACGAGGAAAGTAGATAAAACTTGTTACTTAATGGCGGACAATTTATTTTTTGTTATTTCTGTTTAAAAATATTCCACGTCGCCGAATCAAATCAGAAGAATGTGACATGCGCGCGCGTTAGAGGCTGTCGTATGCTTTTGAATGACACCGGAAAGATGACTACTAACCGATTATAAAAACTGTATAATGAATTGACACGAGAAAAATACTATCGTAACAAAAATTTCCCCGGAGCGATATCATTTCTGTAACACAAAAAAAAACAACATCATCAAAAGAAGGTGGTATTATTTAACAAAACCCAGTCAGAAAAAATAGGCACCGAAATTTATTTGTTAGTTTACAACACGTATAATGTATTCACGGCACCAACATTGACGTCGTTCAGATTTCAAGCCATTCTCTTTTAAGACGTTCATATAATAAAAAGAGGAAATTCGTACAATTGTAAAGTGGACGATAAAAACACTAGCGACGAGGATGACAATATGAATATGTGCAGTATCAGCATTTAATCTTTCACTCGATGCATGAAAATTGTGCGCAGATATCAATTTCGTAGAGGCTTCGTATGCTAGAGAAAAAGAGCTGAAAAAAGTGGGGTTTAAGAAATGGAGTCATGGAAATAAAACGATACAAGAAACAGACTTGTGGGGGTGGCTAGTGTCGGTTTTGTGCGCTCGTTCCATCGAACCACCACCCGGTAAATTAATAGTTTAGAAGACGAACTGTTTCAGTAGCCAGCGAACAGTCGTTTTCTAGGCCCAATTGTTTGTTATCTATGTTCGCCGCTGGGACGGATGGGCACAGACAACGAACACCCATCTCTTGCGAAACACGCGCTGAGTCCGCAACCATATCACTGAAATTAACTGCCACAGTAAAAGTTTTGTGGTCGTGTGATTGAGAACACTATGATAAAATTAGTAAATCGTGTTGTATATGGATGAATCGATGAATTCAGTCACATAAACGTTAAGCATGTCACATTAATATTGGAATTGTTATGGCTATATCAATGTAGCAGGATTATCTGGTAAGTTTTTGCCAGAGAATTATTACTAACTGTTCGCCAAGCTCAATTAAATAAATAACACAACTTGAACAACTGTCAGAATTTACACACCCCATTTAATTTCTTCAATTAATTTTGCATACAGAGAACAGCAGTACACAAATACATGTAGAAGAAGCAAAATATTTCGATAAAATGAACAAATTATATGTTTACAAACATAATGATATTTAACATTTTTTTTAAATATGCAGTCAATTAAAATATTGATTTTTCTACGTTTCATTTCTGAAACTAATGTGTATATATATATATATATATATATATATATATATATATATATATATATAAATGTTGCCAGTTTCCCAATCGATAAATAATAATGTTTTAAAATTACAATTAACTGAGAGAGAAATCTGCAATTCGACAAATTGTAATAAAGATACAAACGTACTGTTATTAATAATAAAAATAAATTTGTTTCCCAGTCTGTTTCAATACAGGTTTAAAATTAAAAAAATGTGGATTTCACAACTTTTACCGTAAATGATTAGTACTGGATAAAATAATGTTATAAAATGAACGCAGAAATAAAAAATCAAATAATTACAAATTAAAACAAAGTATAGAAAAGAAACAGTAGAAATCAAACTACATACATACATATATATATATATATATATATATATATATATATATATATATATTATATATATTGAGAAAAAGGGAGAGAAAGAGAGAGAGTAGTAGAGATGAAAATGGTAAACTAATTTGTGTGTTGCGCATTTTAGGAGAGAATATAGAATATTTATTTATGAAAATAAATATTCTATAGATAGTGATGGGAGAGAAAATAAAGAAGATGACCTACTCAAAATATAATACACATATCTAAGTAACTGATAAAGAAAGTATAAAAATTGTGTAATTAATAAAATAGTAAAATATATTTATAAAATGTAGATCAGAATAAATAAAACGTAAATGAATTGATAACATATAATCACATGTTGAAATAATATTTACGGTTGATTGTTTTCGGAATGTATCCTACTTTGCTTTTAATATGTACTTTTTGGGAATAAATAGATGTTTTATATGATTCACATTTATGTCAGATTTTCTACAAATATATGCTAATAAAAATGTGATATATATATATATATATATATATATATATATATATATATATATATATATATATATATATATTTGGATATAAAATGCTTTATGAAAATTAATTCATATAGTTGTAATAAAATTCACACATCAGTCATTGTGAAACCTGTAGGAGATATTTGTTCACATAACTCGCAATAAAACTGACAAAACAAAATAAAATTTCAAATGAAATATTTCTAACGAAACACATATATACCTATAGGTATACACATTTTTCATCAGAATGGAGTTGTTTTCTCTCACCAATCGGTATCACTCACACCTAACAAAAAGCAATTCAAAAGAACAAAAAAGAACAATATTACCATAGTGTGCACGAGAGGGGGCCGAAGTGGCGGCGAGACGTTGCGCAGGAACGAGACGACGAGAGCTACGTGATTACTATGATGGTGTCAAATAAAAAGATGAAAACAAGAAAACGACCACGAAGCAAAAAAAAAAGAAGAATAGGTATTTTTATAGGTAACAATGACACGTCATAAAACGCGTAGAACGAACAGTTATACAAGTGTAACAACAGAAAGCTTAAAAAGGACAAAGATGCATGGGCTGCGAACGTCGGAGACACAGGAGTCATCACCCCACCGCTACTATGTATGATAATCAGATCACATCGCTGCGTGAGACACGAAATCACTCGATTCACATTCATAAATACCCACCCCTGGGACTTGCTACTGAATCCCGGGCGCGGCAGTGTAACCACCCGGTGTATGTATATACATGACCGCAAATTGAATTGGTCTGATCTTATACACTTTTAACGTTGGTTCGACGACTGACGGCGACCCGATTCGATTTTATTGAAGGCTAATGGCGCACGATGCAACACGATTATGCTGAAATTTTGAATATGTTCTCGGTTCGTTTTAATTTATATATCGATGGAGGAGATATATTCAAGGACTGCACAATAACAGTCGTGTTTTACCTCATGGACGGAAAAAGAGTCACTCATTAAACAGTTAAAGTATTGAGAACAAAATGAACACGTTTTGATAATCTGTTAGGACAGATTATACTACATATTTTGTTTGAGGGACTGTAAATTGGGGTATGGTCGATAATTGGTGTCTATATAATATAATTTGAAATTGAATTAAATGTTGAATTTGAACTAATCAAAGAGAAACAACCTCATTCTCAACTATCATAGATTATTTTGATTGTTACGATTTGGTGATTGTTACATTTTTAACATATTTTGCTTTTCCAATTTTGCAAAAAAAGCTGTACTGTAATTACTTTTTCATTATTTTCTTCAAAAAAAAAACGATGGTAAAAGAAAACATTTTTAATAAAAACCCAGTTAAGTTGATATGTAAGAGAAAAAAATTGATGAGACACTTTGCATTCTCAATCGATGTTTATTTATAATCCAACATTTCCTGTATTATAATTCTTATGTTTTTTCTTTAAATACTTTTATCATTCATCATCAAACATGTATAACGTAAATATTATCGTGACTGGGTGCGATTCTTTACCAATTAACAATATTTTTTCAATGAATGTTTTATATATTTTACATTGTTTACAAAATAAAACAAAAAAATTAAAAAAACATTAATAAAAACACACTTTATACACGAATTTTTGAAATAAGTATTGCCATTTGGACTCTATTTATTTTGTATTAAAACAATTTTAGAAAATTTTATTTAGTTTACATGATTATGTATTCATCTACGATATACTTTTTGTACTTGCAACATATTTATTATAGTTTTAAAATATATAAAAAAAACAAACAATAATATATGAATATATACCCTTATACATTAGTTATATATATTCTATATCGAGCCATTGAACAAAAAAAAAACGCGCTATCTTTATTAAAAATCCATTTCATGACAAACAATTATCTTTTCTTGAAAATAGTAACTGAATATTTGAAAAAACATTTAAAAGGTATCGTTGAGAGAATGAAAGCTTATCAAGACAGGTGATTTTACAATGTAATAACTTTTAAATAATAGAAATTAAAGTGTTAAATTTTTTTTTACTATATAATGTAAACAAACCGGCCGTTGCGAGGAAATCGAAGCGACTACATTTTTTAATGAATTTTTTTTATTTAAAATAAGAAATAAAATAGAAACTAGTGCTTCAATATATCTTTTTGGATACTTCACAGTATCTGTTTTATTTTTTGTAATCATATGTTTACTGATTTAAAAAATATTGTTTTTTATAAGATGAAATAAACTAATATATATGTGTATATGTGTGTGTGTATGTGTTATATATATATATATATATATATATATATATATATATATATATATATATATATATATTTGTTATTAGGAATGAAAGTATTCTTTTACTATCCACAATGTCAATACATTATTTGCACACAATTAATCCGTCCGAAAATTATATAAATATAATTCAATCACACAGCACACATCTTCAGATCAATGAATACATTGAATCCCCCTGTCGTTGTCATCGCCAATCTTATTCGTAAAGTGTAAACCGCTGACTGAACTAATCAATTTTGTGTGTTTATGTCAGCGAACGGCGTGCTGTGTAGCCGCGGCGACACAAAGAAGACGCAGAAGAACGCGCGTAGATTCGAACCACCACCCCCGATATATAATAAAAACAAGTTATTGCACATTACGGGCTCGGTCGGTGATGATTTAACGTCGGTCAGTCAACGGTGAGATATGATTAGGCAACTCAACGGTTCGGAACCCGTCTTCAATCTTTGAGATTGTCGTAAAGTGCAGGAGATAGTGAGCGGCGGTGAACCAACGCCGTCGTTACAGAGGGTCGGTGGTCGGTGATATGTTCAGTGGCGTCGATACCACACACACATATCATAATCGAACAGTGTGTATGCTTTTTTTGAATCCATCTGATTTGATTCCTTCGTGCACACAAAATAAATAAATCGAGACACATCCTGATGATTCGCTGTTCGCTCAGAAATACGTTTGTACATCCGAACACAAGATATCTCTTCTCGACGCTTGTTAATTCTAAAAACGTAATTAAAATGAATACCAACTTCATCGTATCCGCACAGTCGACAGTAAACATTAAAACTCAAGACCTTTTTAATTGCAAATTGACGTCATGCAAGAATGATCTTGACCTATGTTTAAAATTTAAGTGCGTTTGACCATGTTTTAAAAATTTCATCAACTAGTTTAAAAATAACAAGGAAAACAGCTTGTCGTGCGTTTATAAAGAAACACCTTTTCCTCTGACACATACACAAAGAATGCTTAACGTTATTTAAATGCTGATCGCAATTTTTAAACATGTGGATACAATTCATTAGTCAGCATACGAAATAAACTGCATCATTCTTATATCTGGTCCGATGGCTAGAAAACATTTATGAAATACATTGTTGAAATCGTAACGGTCGTTTTCACGGATGAACTATTTTTTCGACCCACGGACCACAAAAAAATCTAATCAAAAATGTTCAATAAATCGTTATTGATCATTTTTGATTGTTGCTTATACGCATTTCGGCGGCGGTAACATATTCATAGTACTATGGCACAGAAAAATCTGTAGGACGAAAAATCATTTGTGAAAATGGATTCAGTCACAATGCCAAAACTGTATTGTCACAATGATGGTTAATTTCAATACGAAGAACGATTTTTCTTATTATTTTTTGTTATTTGTTCATTATAAGGACGTAAATAAGTGTACTTACTATTTTATTTAATAATTACTATATAGTCCGTCGAAATTGACGGTACAATAGAAAAAAGTACGGTTTATTGGTTTTTACAACATAATTAATTTTAACATAAAAAAATATCTAAGAACGGAACTTAATGAATTAGGCTTGAAACCTATGAGCTGACAAAGCAAACATTCTCGTCGCCATTGATAAACATTTCTCGTCACCATGGACTTTGTCCAACGGACAAAGTGACGAGAAATGTAGGGTTTTATTATATTGAAAAAAATATGTAATTCTAAAACTAGGATCGAAGTGTATTGCAAAGTTTGATTATTATTCTAATTTTAAAGTACTTACTAATTCATTCTTGTGAATGTTCTAGAAAGAAAGAAAGATACAAAATATACAATGAAAATTAAGATAAAGATTTCATAGATAAACATTTCTCGTAACCATTGACTTTGTCCTGCGGACAAAGTGACGAGAAATGTATGCTTTTATTACATAGAAAAAAATTGTAATTTTAAAATTAGGACCGAAGTGTATTGCAAAGTTTGACTGTTATTCCATTTTTAAAGTACTTACTAATTCATTCTTTTCAATGTTTTAGAAAGAAAGAATGAAGATAAAAAACTACACAATGAGAATTAAGATTTCTGAGCAATGATGGGTTGAGGTGTAACTACAAACCTTCTTAGAAAGAGTAACATAATCTTATTTAAGCGATTACGTTTTTCTTTAAAGCACAAAAATTGTGATTTACATTTTTATAAAAACAAAGTTTGGTTTGTATCTAAATTAGCTTATATCATATTAGCTATATATTCAGATTTTTGGAAGCGTACGTATATGGTTCACTGTATGTATGTTTGGCTTTTATATATATATATATATATATATATACATGTCAGTATATGTGGAGAAATGTCTTCGTGGTATGAGGGTGCTTTCGTTACTGTGTCGTAAAACACAAGGTAAAGAGACAACGGTTTTTGATGCCTTTCAGCGTTTGATACGCGTTGGTGTTTATCTCTTCGTACACAGTACGCACGTGCTTCCATGTGCGCGTGCGAGCAAAGATCATAATTCAGAAACAATAAACCTGCGAGATATTATTTTTTTGTTGCCGTAATTAAATTCGTATGTGTGTTTTATTTCGCTTGAAATTTTTACGTCGTTGTCTGTGATTATGCGATAATTAACTCGATATCTTTGTTATAGACGTTTTATATTTGATACATAAAAAGCGTATATTGTGCCGAGGTGTTGTTATGTACGAGGGATATGGTAATTTTTTTTATGAACGGTATAATTTCATTTATATATAAATAATTGTTCGGATTTATTAATCTGTGCTAAAGTTTAATCGTTTTTTTGTAAAATAATATACACAAGTAATTAAAGATTTAATGTCTTATTGTATGAGCATCGCTTGTGAAAAATCTGATCAGAAAAAATAAAATTGTGTTATGATTTTCATAAAATATAAGTAGATGAAGTGAAGCAAGTAGGAAAAGTATTCATACGCTACTCAAGTATATATAAATAGTATTGCTATGCTTATTAGAGTATATTTTTTCTTTCTTAATGGCATTCAGTCTTAATTAGGTTTTAGTATAGAGTAAAAGTTGGAAAATTACATTTTGTCATCGAATCATAGACCATGAAAGAGTTATATTATCATTTTGAAGACTAATCTTTGATTTTAAAGACCAATCTTTGATTTAACGTGCAAAAAAAATAGAAATATAACACAATTAAATCTTAATATATCAGAATCAAGTACAACACACAAAATATTTGTTTGGTAGGTTTTTAACACACATCAAAAGGTAAAAATCAATATACAGCCTTTAAACACAAAAATCCTATTGAATATTTATATCATTTATTGAAAAAACGTTACCTAGGAATAACGAATTTAATAAAAATGAACTGAAAATCGCTTTGGACTAACAGGAAAATATATATCACCAATAATTTTGTGAAATCGATACTGAATTATACTGGAAGATCTTATCAGAAAGATTAGACGACTTGTAAAATATTAGTAGGTTTAATTTAATTTGAAAATTTAAAAAAATATAAAAATCACAATATTTAGTTCACATGACTTTTTTGTTCTTTTAGATCATTTGAATTTTTGTTTTTATAACCAGTTTTAGCACGTGTAACCATTAGGAAGATTTAAATAGGTGAGAGTTATCTAAATATAGAATTATTTAAGTTTATTTAAAGATGCCAATCTACGCTGTGTGAACTGAGGATGCTTGTCCTCCCTCTGCAGTACAGAGAATTAAGACTGCTTCTATTGGTTGTCTCGTAGGTCTTGATTTTCTCTCTGGCGGATGATTTTTTATTGTCCTCCGACGAGGTTGCATCTCGCAATTCAGTCAGAAAGGCTACTGAATGCCCACAAAGACAACTTACAGGCCTGAGATGTTATACGTGCTTAAATTAGTCGCACAAGATAATTTTAAGTGACTCAAAATGAATAAGATCATCAAGATAATGCAATAATGGAATTTCAAGTATAAAAACAATAATCACTTTAACGATACTCAATTGTGTATGAATATTTTCTTACCAGAATTCGAGATGTGTTTGTTTCTCCTGTTTATTGCCATTATAAATTTAAACATAATACATGGATAAAACACGACCTATAAAGTATACTTTCGTGTCATTCTATGCCATAAAAACTTACATGCTTTTTAAAAAATGTGAAGTGTATGAATACTTCCTTGACTCACTGTACGTTTAGTTGTGTATTCAATAAATTTATATTAAGCACTTTTTAAAATCGATTATTCAAATTAGGAAATAGAATGTATCATTTTATCACGAATTCAATGATAATACGTTATTTGTATAAAATTCAATGCTAAAAAACAAAAATATGTATACATTTATTTCAGAGAAATATGTTATGGCCATTATGATAACGGTCCAAGGTTAAATGACGTAAAACCAATTCAATGAATATTTTTGTTGCAGCCAAAATTTGATGAAGGTGTACGAATGTTTATGTATCAATGTATAAACACATATTTACATATATATATATATATATATATATATATATATATATATATATATAATATAAATATGCACACACATACATAAATATATGTGTGTGTGTATTTCTGTGTACAAGTACAACTTTTATCTACAACGAATTTATTATATTTTTTGTACACTCGTGCATATAAAGTGATAACCTATTTAATATATTTTATTTAAATTGAATAAATTGTTATTTTAATGTCGCACACGTGTAAAAAATATTACGATATACAGCGAAATACAATTACTTGAAGGTATTCAAACTATTCCAAACAATGATTTTGATCTGTTTATTGTTTTATATAAAATTTTTGTCTATTAGCAAAATATTTAGAGTGGGTCATATTTAAATTTTGGTGATAAGGTACTGAGGAAAACGTAAATTAATAAACATCAATAGTTTATATAAAAATTACATTCTTTGTTTTATCTTTTTATTTAAATTGAATTATGTAGTATAAATAGTATATTTTTACTGTCTTCTCTGTTCAAATTAATCAACTTGTATCATGACATTTTCGGTCACACACTGCAAAATAACTTGACGGTTGGCAAAATATTAAACGAAAAATTGGTTTAATATTTTGCCAGAAATATACAAATTAATTAAATTTGTGTGAAATGCAGATCAGTATTTTCTATGAAATGAAATTATGAATTTTTAAATAAAATAAGTACGAACAAGAGAAAACTTCTTCAGATCAAAAACACGTATCGTTCGGTCAAAGTGTTAGTCGCTAAAGAATATTTGTTAAAAAACAACAAAAACAAAACATTCACTATTAAAAAACGAGACAGCGTGAAACGAAATGCACCCACCTACCGACCGACCTTTTGTCAGCGACATGAAAAATTTATTAAGTTCGAAATTCGATAAAGTGAGCGGTAATGATGATACACAGTAATCTGAAGCCGAACCCGGAACAACGAAACGCCATTTCGAAATTGAAATAGACCGGAAACACCTGTATTACGCACTCGATTTCATGTTTGAAAAAGGGAATTTGAATCCGCGCACACAACACAACAAATTCGAAAGCGAGAAGAAAACGTTTTCACATGCGGTCCACGAAAAGCTATCCGCACAAATATAGCGAGCAGCTTATCAAATATAAATGCACCCTTCAAAATATGTGTGTAGGTACGATAAATAATGCAGATGCCGGAGGTGAGGGTACGCAGGAAGAACAATATTGTAAATATCAAAGAGTCGACCGACTACGTCATCATATTCTGAAAATACTCCTTGCGGTGATTTGTGTATTGCATTCAGAAGTAAATACCATGTTATATACATTCGTGTATATACTTTGTGTCTACTTTATGATTATAAACAATTTTCTCTGAAATTTCTTATGTAATGATATAAACAACTATAAACCGTAACAAAGCAAATATAAACTAATAATAAACCGTAAGTTCATAAAGTAAATAATTTTTCTTTCATACATGAATATATATATATATATATATATATATATATATATATATATATATATATATATATATATAAATAATATAAACATGCATATATAGAGACACACAAACAATCAAATTCACAATGACATTTTTTTCCTTTAAGTTATTCAAATGTTTAAAAATAGCTGATCGTAGATTAAAATTATAATAGATTTTTGGAAATTGTATTAAACGAACTTCATTTTATTTGCTCAGAAACCTGTATTATCGATTTCAGCTACAATGCCCAACTATCATTATGATTGACACATATATGCTCAGCATAACTTAACAGGTATTTTAAAATTAGAAACACAATTTAATGTGTAGCTAGATATTAATTTTCTCACTAACTAACAAAGAATAATGGATTCTTGCTTCATTCCACAAACCATGAAATATTTTTCTGATCAAAATGTTCGATAAAACGTTATTGATAATTTTTGATTTTTGCTTATGCGAATTTCGATAACTGTAAATTGATAAATAATGATTTATTGAACATTTTTACTGGGTTTCAAGCATGTGGGGCGAGAAAAGAATTTATCGGTAGCATCCTTTTAAAACACTAAGGCACAGAAAAATCACTTGCATACACTGAAACTAATGAAAGTAGAATGCCATGGAGAGAAATGTATAGAATTTTTTTCGAAGAGAGTATACAGTTTAATAAACATTAACAATGAGTATTCAGTTTCTGAGATCATTGGAGAATTTTGACTTTGGTCAAGTTTTCGGTCCGTGGAAATTCTTTGGTGATACCTGCTTAGTTTATTCGTTATTATCATTCTTAGAACACCAAGGTACAGGAAAAATTCTAAGATTTTTTTTGCATATTGGTGCTCTGAGCATGATAATATCGATATAGGAATGTGTATAAGTACCAATCAAAAATAATGAATAATAATTTGTTGAACATTTTCGATCAGACCATTTTTTTATCGTTTATGGGATGAATAAAGAATTAATTTCTGAAAAGATAAATCACAGTGTCATTAATTATATACATATCGATATTTCTATGAGTTTATTTTGCAACATACGGAATGAAAAAGACGTAACAGTAAAACACAGTGATGTGAACAGCACCGGAGGTGGGCGTCGCGCAAAGGTATATGAAATCGCTGGTTGGAAATCGCGGCAGACGCACTCGAGTATGAGCGTGATCAGTATTCGCGCCGCGTGCGAACATTTGATTTGATCGTGTGTCTCTGAGGACCACCGCAAGCCGCACCTGTAGACCCCACCGTGCCACACACCGGCGTTGCTGCGCTCCAGTGAGGATCAGTCATGGATTAGAAAGCGAATCAGAGGAAAAAAACGCTTATATGATCTCGTTTACGTGATGTGCTCTGCCGTTCTCAATTGAAAATTGGAATATGAATATTAATAATACAAGAACGGATGTAGATCGATGCATGCATACATACAGAACGATAGTTTGATGCTATTTTTTTGTATTTCGATACAGGATAGTTTTGTGTCTGACTGTTTTTCAATGCATATTTATTACTACGTTATGTATGTTTTCTTTTCATAGAAATATTATAAATTCAGTACGCTTTTTTTAAAAACAGAAGCATTTGAAATAAAAAAAATCTTTACAATTAAATCCAGAATATAGAAATAATAAAAAAAATATTATAGTATAAGGTTAAGAATATTCTTGTTGAATCTTTGTTGCCAGCTTTGAGCTTTTGTTTTCTTTATTAACTTGAGCATTTCGGATCTATTATCATATCTGTTTTGTATGCTTGTGTATATGTTATATTCATTGTTATAATATTGGAATCTTTCAGACTGCACATGTATTCTTCTTTTTTAGTTGACGTCAAAACCTTTTCAATTAGATCAAGATATGAAGTTAAAAATAATTCATCGTTAATAGTCAATCGTTTTTAAAATAAAGATCAAACTGAACGAGTAGCTTCTCTGTATGTGTAAGATATTCTCATCTATATACAAGAACTATTTCAATCCATTATATTACTAGAAACATTTCAGGAAGTTTTAATAGATTTAAGTAAGGTACTTTTTCATAAACTACTTGCTAATTTATATTTCCAATAATTTAATATCCCAGTTAACTGATTGACTTTTTTTATATAACAATATAGTTCCGGAACTGTGACTTGATTCACTTTCATAGATTGTTTTTTTACTCAAACTAAAACAAAAAAAAAACATTTGATGAAAAAATGTTTAATTATTGAATATAGATCATTGATTAATAAACAATTATTGCAACTCTTTGATCAGAATACCTTCGTGGTTTGTAGGATGAAGGAATCTCATCTATAAACATTTCTTCAGGTATTAAATCAGGCCCGTAGCCAGACCGTTATATTAGAGAGGGCAATCACAATTTTCGAGGGAACAATTATGTTAAAATTGTTGGAGGTTACGATGGAAATGCGCTCATAGAAAAGATTTTTTCGCGCGTAGAAACGTTTTCAATCATCAAGGTAAACCCATCAGGAAAATTCTTCCAACGATTCTCCCTGATTTTCAAAAATTTTTTAAAATCGCAGATTTTGTTAGTGAGGGAAACAGAACAACCAGGAGGATAATGCCTCCCTGTCGCACTCCTGTCTACGGGCCTGCATTAAATTAAAATGATTTCGCACTGAAATAAGATTTTGTTGTATTGAAAACAATTTTCGATCGAGAAATTAATTAGGAAATAGTTTTGAATATTTCTTTTAAATCAAACTCGGACAGTTTTATGAAACATTTGAAAGTTTTATAAATTAATTAAATGTATTCCGTTGTTTATATGGAATTAATACAGGATTAAATGACGATTTTTAAAAAATACAATTTTAAGACCAAATATTTATATATCTGTGACAAACTGAAAGATTTCCATTAAAGTTTCTTATGTACAAACATAAAACTGGTGGCAGAGACACATATGTTTATATATATATATATATACATATATATTTCAAGAATTAATTTTTGTGGAATGCAAGTACACCTTGAGTGGGCAGGTTTGGCGGCTCAGAGCATGGTCACGGGGCAGCGAGCTGAACCATGGGCCCGATATCTGACCGCATGATTTACTACGGCAGCACACACGCGGGATGCGAAGGCCTGATAAGCTCGAAAACTACCCGCCTGCTATGCGTACCACTGTACCGGGATGTCAGAACTCTGTGCTACGTCAAACGTTTCTTAACATATATATATATATATATATATATATATATATATATATATATATATGTATGTATATATGTAACAAATAATAATAATAACACAAGGCCAAGAATAATATTTTCTGTTGGAAAAAATCGATAGAATTATATAAAAGTAAAAAAGAAGTAACATTTTATTATATAGTGTCCTTGGTTTGGTTCGTGTTTGTAAATTTTATTGATTATTTCATTCAAAAAAGTCCTAGACATTACTCAATCGAAATATGTTAACAAATAATATACAATTAAATGAGTGATCAATTTTCCAGTACTGATAGTATTTAAATTCATTCCAAAATCTGATAGCATTTTTTTTTATAAACTGTAATATTTACATGTATATTATAACTTAAGTTATATAACAGAAACTAGGATAAATAAGAGTAACGTGTGTACGGATTTATTTTCATGAATATCAGGTACATGTTTTTTTTAAAAACATATTTTAGTCTCAAAAGGTTTTTTTTTATAACTGAGTTTAGTTTTGTAATAGTCTTATTTTGAATTGATATTCAATCTGATTAAAAATTAGTCCTCCTTTTTGAAAAAATAAATACTACACTGTTCATTAAGAGCCTTAGTTATATAATGAAATATATTATCAATTTTTGTATTTAAGGTCTCAAAGATGACTTGCAGAGAATCAAATTTCAATAATTAATATTTATTCACAAAGTTCATTTTTTTTAATGTCTTTAATTTCTAGAATCATACAACAAAAACTGAACAAATGGAAGAAAATTATGTGTATGTTTGTAAATGTGAAAACCAGGTACTTAACATTTTAAAAACAGTTTGAAAAAGATTTTCAATAGTGGTTGCTAGTTTTGTTTCAATAGTTTTGTTTACTGTTTTTCATACTTGAAAATTGTTTCGGATGTATGAGAATGATATTCATGTTCAATTGAGTTTTTTTTCTCTCTAACAAAAAAGAGAGAATGGAAAAGAATTGTCTTGTGTGTGTTTGTTTTCATAATAAATATAAAAATTTAGATATGTAAAAATGGTATGAAATATTTTTTTATTGGCAGAATGTTTAGCAAAATCATAAAATTATATAAAACTTGTTTTCAAAAATTCGAATGCCTGTTTATAGCTGAAATTAGAATTATTATAATAAAAAATAGGACTTTTTGTAATTACAGTTTTGAATATGTGATTAAATTCATTTTCACAAATAAAATTTGACTTTCTAGAAACAAAATATTTTTTTTGGATGAAATATTCAATAAATGATTATTAATAGTTTTGATTTTTACTTATACACATTTTGACGAATATGCCATTATCTTCATAGTGTAAAAGTATATAACAATTACTATAAACAGTAATTAAAATGATCATCAGTCAATTATTGAACACACTGATTAAATATATATATATATATATATACAGCTTGTGGGAAGTGAAAATTCATTTATAATAATATTTTTTTAGTTGTACTTACATTTTATAAAAGATAAGTATAAACAGAAATTTTATTATTAAGTAATTAAGTTATATTTTTTTTCCAGTAAACATTTAATAATTAAATAAGAACATTAACTGTTTATATCTTTGATGGTTTATTTCCTGTTGTACATTTATAAATTTTATTTTATTTCTAACATCAGTCATGTTTTGTTTATTTTGTCATTTTAATTTGAATATTCGTGACATGAATATTCTAGAACATTTTATTTAAAAATTACAAAAGTATACACATTATTAATCGGTTATGAAAATAATAAAAATTATAATAATATAACGTACAGAAAAAAAGCTAGAGTAAGATTTACGAGTACTCTTTTAAATTCTCTGAAATATCCTCTTGAATCGGGTTTTACCTAAATTGAACTTTATCAAACCTAAATCCTATAATATGATTACCCTAGCAGCCAGATACCGATAAAATATAGATTTATAACGTATCGTTTCGCATACTTCATATTTACACATACGCATTTCGGCAAATAAACTAAATATTGAATAACAAACATACATCTTATTTTTTGTACTTAAAAGGTATGTAACGTTTGATGGATTTAATTCGAGTTTGTATACGAAAACAGAGATTAAATCAAATATTGTATCGAACTATTTATAGACCTTCATATTTATTTTCGTTGCAATTATGTAATTTAATTTGGAATACTGAATATATATATATATATATATATATACTGAATATATGAATATAGTTTTTAAAATGTTTGATTTTTTATCAAATTTTCCATAGGTCGTCGTTTTTTTTTCGGGTTAAAAATCGAAAGTTGGAATATTCCATTTTATTTTCATTATAAATCGATTAATTATTGTTATCGTATATGACAACAGGCAAAATTTTGAATTGGAATTGAAAACTGTAATTTTTACAACCAAATAATAATTATCGAAAAATCTCAGATATTCTACTAACACTTTAAGACTGAAAAATAATACTTGTTTCAGGTTAAAATTTGATATTTGTATTACACATTTATTGTAAATACATATTTTTACTTGAAAGTACCGTTTAGTATAGAAAAAGTGACTGATTTTTTCGTAAAAATAATTTTAAAAGAAGAGAAAGCGTTTTTGGGTCAAAAATTGGCATTGAGAGTAAAATTGATTTTTTGTTGAAATAAATACGTTTTCATGCGAATAAACCTGAATTTTTATAATAATTAGTTGATTTTTATATAAAACTATCATTTTACATCAAAAAAAATAATTTTGGAAACTTTTGATTTTTCACCAATTTTTCCATACTATAGGTCGTCCATTTTTTTTGACCAAAAATCGAAAGTTGTAAATCTCGAATTTTTTCATCATATATCGATTACTTATTGTTAACGTATCCAACATCTAGTAAAAGTTTGGATTCGAATTGAAAACTGTAATTTTTATAGCCAAATAATGATTTTTGAAAAATGTCAGATTTTCTACCAACATTTTGAAACCGAAAAATAATATTTTTTAAAGTTAAAAGTCAATGTTTGTATTATGTATTTATCGTAAATAAATATTTTTACTTGAAAATATCATTTAATATAGAAAAAGATGCTATTTTTTTCCTAAAAATGATTTTAAAAGAACAGAAAGCGTTTCTAGGTCAAAAATAGACATCGAAAGTAAAATTGATTTTTTGTTGAAATAAATACGTTTTCATGTGAATAAACCAGATTTTTTATAATAATTAATTGATTTTTATATAAACCTATCATTTTATGCCAAAAGAAATAATTTTGGAAACTTTTGATTTTTCACCAATTTTTCCATACTATAGGTCGTCCATTTTTTTTGGTCAAAAATCGAAAGTTGTAAATCTCGAATTTTTTCATCATAAATCGATTACTTGTTGTTAACGTATCCAACATCTACCAAAAGTTTCGATTGAAATTGAAAACTGTGATTTTTATAGCGAAAAAACGATTTTTTAAAAAATTGCATATTTTCATTGAGACTTAAAACTGAAAAATAAAATTCGTTTCAAGGTTAAGTTCGATATTTGTACAAGACATTTATTAATAATGTATGTACCTATCCGAAAAAGTATATTTAGTGTATAACAGATAAATTTTCTGGCTCAAAAAAAATGTTAAATTTCAAAAACATATTTTTCGGCTAAAAACAAACATAGAAGATAAAATGAGTTCATGCTGCAATAATTTCATTTTGTAGCAAACGAATTTGATTTTTTTATCACTGACATTCATTTTTTTATGAAAATTATTATTTTATACCAAAAACATCAACATGGAATTTTTGTTAGCAATTTTTCCATACTAAAGTTCGTTGATTTTTTATATCAAGTTTGAAAATTGTAAATATTATTTTTTTTTCATTAATAATTGATTGTCTACAGCAAACGTATACAATATGTAACAAAAATTGGAGTTTTTAATGAGATCTCTGATATTTATACTGAAACATGTGTTTTTTTTTCGAAAAAGTATTGAGATTTAAAATTGAAAAATTAGGTAACAGGATCGAATTGATTGTACAGACGTTTTACTGTAGCTTTTATATTATTTAATGGTATATTAATTTACTTACATATTTAATAAATTAAGTTAATAATTCTACAATATTTATAGTGGGAAAAATATTGTAGCCAACAAACACTATCTTTTTACTTATTTTCTTGATAATATAATGAATGTGAAGTCTTTAACGAAAAATATAATGTGAACACATTAACACACTTGACATAAACTGCACCAAACGCGCGTATCTTTTTATATAAGATACTTACAAACGACATTCCATTTTAAGAAAAACGTATAAATAATACAACAGAGTAAAAATATATTATGCAAATACGTCGCTGTAAGTAAATTTATTTCACGGAAAAAAAAACAAACGGTATCAAATGACAATTCATTTCAAACGGTCGATTTAAAGACA
This sequence comes from Acanthacorydalis orientalis, assembly GCA_034766995.1. Taxonomy (NCBI): domain Eukaryota; kingdom Metazoa; phylum Arthropoda; class Insecta; order Megaloptera; family Corydalidae; genus Acanthacorydalis; species Acanthacorydalis orientalis. The sequence goes on along the minus strand of CM068321.1, from coordinate 31,381,017 downwards.
ACTGCTCGCGAATTGAACAACGCGGCCGTGTTTTTTTAGAAAAAAAAGACAAAAAAAGAAAATGTAATTTATGATCGTAATTCACCTTGAGTGAAAACGAAATCCTTCCTGAGCAATTTAGTTTGAGCCGAATCTAACCTCATCTTAATTTCATTCTCCCCTCAGGAGTGGCTCATTCCGAAATCTTTATTTTAAAAGAACGGACGCTCTCTGCTTCACTTTTACTCGTGATCCACCTTTACGAGAATTAGCATTTTTATATGACGCCTGAATCCACGAGGTATCATAAAAGAGGATACTTTGAATTTATTTTCAATTTGAGAAATACGTAAGTATAAAGTAACTTAATTAGGTTAAACTCATGAATGTTTAACTCAAAAAAAAGAGAGAACGTTCGTACGAAAAAAACCTATTTGAAGTAACACTGAATGAAATCATATAATGTGTAAATTAAATCGTCATATCAGACACGAGATATGATACTTTGTGTTGATTCTTTGCAATACGTTTGATCTGATATGATTTTCTTTCTGAATAGAAATTTATTTCATGTTTTTACAAACGACTTCGTGGCTTTATCAAACACATCAATTGTTGATTATCATACAAACGAATACAGTAGATACTAATATAATTTTTTAAGATTCTACATTCTTAACCTTTAAATAACTGATTATGTTATAATTTTGACAGAAAAATCTTGTTTACAGGATTAAAAAAAACTGTTTGTAATGAAATGAAATAAACTGAGAGCAACAAATCAGTTTAATAATACTAACTGACTGGTGAATAAAAATTCACTTGACTAGTACTGTTACAATAACAATAATTGTAAGTTCCACTTATTTACGATATCAAATTAGACACTGTACAAATTCGAAAAATGAACGAAGAATTATTTTTTTACTGATTCCTCTCTTTAATTCATTATTGAAGGTTTTCCTTTATGTGCTCAGTGGATTTAACACACAGAAATGCAGTTTCAGTTCAAAATTTAAGAGACTATAAAATCTGCACAATGACTTATCTGTCTTTTATTATTTTCTAAATCAATTTCAAGTACGTTCATTCTTTTCATAAAAACATACCTTAATACGATAATCTTCGATTAAATTATAACCATGCTGAATATCTTACAAACAATTTCAATATTCAAGCCAAAAATGCAAGATTTTTTCTTCCCTCTAATGTTTCTATATGAATTTTTTTTAATCATTTCATTCAGGCTATCCAATCTGAAATGTTTGTTTAGAATGAAACATACCAAGCTATGGTGTAACTATTATTTATTTTTTTATAATAAAACTTTGTGCTAATGACTACGAATATATATATATATATATATATATATATATATATATATATATATATATATATATATATATATTATATATATATATATATATATAGTTATCAAACCTTTTTGTATTATGAATTGCAAAGTTTTTCAAGTAAACTTTTACATAGTTTACAAAATGTGCATGGAGCTAACAAAGTCAGTTAATTCCAATCAAGTAAATACATCTTTTATGGACACATAAAGTTCTGTACAGTTCTGCATCGACTTTTTCCACCGAAATAAAAATCCGTCGACAAAAATATGAATTAAATATTCACGGACAATGATTAAAACCAGTACACATACCGTACTGTTTTCTCTTCGTGTACAAAACAACTGTGTATTTCTTATTCGACACGTATGCACACACATATATGGAGGAAACAACGGGGATGCATATCCATGAATTTGTGTTGAGACTACAGCAATGTCTGTCGCGTGTGTATGTAACAGATGTCCTGGAAATTCATCCCAGTAAATGTAATTTATAACTTTACGACGATTCGTATGCAATATTGCGAGAGAGACGACCGACAGCCGGTGCAGGGGAAAACTGACCATTTGCTACACACGCCAAGGAATTCCATTTAACAGTGGAAAGGTATGTTACAAGTGCTTGGCACACCGGATCGGTCCGGTCGATGTGCAGTAAACGGAAACGGGTTCACGGGAATCACTTGTTTTTCAGATGTTTTACATCTAATGATATCAATTTATGAAGGACACGTACTTGGTGGGAACAATTTGGTCATATATTCAATAAATCTATGAATATATATATATATATATATATATATATAGTTATTCAGAAAAATATCTGAATACACTGCTAAAAGATATACACAGTAGCATCTTTTATAATTGCATTTATTGTAATAATTAAGGAAGTAAATAATTAAAAATAATATTTATTTTGTAGCATAACCATTGTAATTTTACAAACATATTTCATAGAAAAAAATAGATTTTTCTGTACGTTAGTACGCTGAAAACGATGGAATCGCTGTCGAAATAAGCTACTAAATAATAAAATATTTATATAAAGTGAATTATGAGGAAGTAATTGTCTAAATAGTTTTGCATCTATACTTTTTTCTGTACAAACCTTTTTAGCAAGTATTACTTTCAATAAATTCATCGATCAAAAAGTTTATAGAAGAACGTTTATATTAATATAATTGGCTGTCCAATTAATTTGTTAATTCACTGAATTTCTCTCTCTTTATGTACATATATATATATATATATATATATATATATATATATATATATATATATATATATATATATATATATATATACAAATATAGATACAGAGAGATGCACATTATAGAAAAAGGATACTTGATAACTTTTTGGTAAAATCATTTTATAAGACATATTAGTTTTTATGACTGACCTATATACAACAGAGAAGCACATCTATCATTAATGTTTTTTTTTTCACTTCATAAACCAGAAAAAAATGTCATGATCAAAAATATTTCGTAAATGATCACTGATCAATTTTGGTACAGAAAATCTCAGAAATGCGAATCGAATTGCACTTAATTGATTATCAGAAATTATTAACAATCATTTAATAACAATTCTAATCCAAAAAAAAAATTTTAATTTAGCCACAGTATCACAGCTCTATTGTGAGAGAAGTACATAAAATGTATAATCGATTTATTATTTAAAAAATTTATTTGCAAAAGAAATATCAAATTATTTAAGAAAAATCGAGTTATAACACTTTTGGATTTATAAACCTTAGTCGATTTATACCCCCTTCTATTATATTGATTTGAAAATGTTTATATATATATATATATATAAATTTTGATTAACTTAAAGTTGTTTCTTAATAAAAATAGAACAAAATCATAAATTTTGGAGTATTTTGACAATAATATTCCAAAAATAATAAATAATATGTAAAATAATGTTTTATATATAAAAAGTATTGTGATATTCAATTTAATTTATAAGAAATGTAATACAAGGCAAGGATTTTTTCATACCTAGGTGTGACAAAAACAAACGATTATTATTTCTATTGTGTAAAAAAGACAGCTAGACTTTTTTTCCATATGGTCTAAAACATGTATAAATATCCTCAACATCTAGAAGAAACATCTAGACGATTTAGTATATAGAAATCAAAGGTGCGTATGAACTTGATTCGCTAGTAACTCGTGTGGCGGTCACTGTAGGTTCTTGCACGTGTTTCTCAATTATCGTTTTTTCACAATATTTATTTTGAAAATAGACATCATATTTAATGAATTGTGTATTAATAATCGGGAAATGTCAATTAGTCGGTATGTGTATTAGTCGTGCACGGATTTTTAGTGGATTTAATAGATTTTTTTGGATAATGTGTCGAATATTTGTGTCGTGTGGAGTTTACATGTTCCATGTCTTGCTGCAGTTGTCACGTCGACTAAAAGATAGGTTAGTATTTTTATTGATATTACAATTGGCAGGTTAAATGATTAATTATATATATATATATATATATATATATATATATATATATATATATATACTTGTGTGTGTATGTGTGTATATATATATATATATATATATATATATATATATATAAGTATACATATATATATATATGTATACATATATATATATATATATATATATATATATATATATATATATATATATATATATATATATATAGATAGATAGATGCAAATAAATAAATAATTGATTAAATATTTCATAGTAAATTTTTATAAAAATGATAATATTTTTTTATTATTTCAAATAAATGATTTGCAATACATTTAATAGTATGTTTTTTTTTAAAAAAAAGGCACATTAATGTATCTTATTAACTTTAATTTACAGAAGACTATTAATGTTGAATATGAAATATTTAGATATCATATTTAATTTCATATGCAAGTGAAAACGGTATGTTGCATACTTTTTCAATAATCAATAGAAACTGAGTATTGACTACTTTTCTGAATTTCACTACTTGTCGTCGATCTTGCTTATATTTTCTTGCGGGATCAATACGTATTTTCATGAATCAAAAAAAAAATAAAAATATTTTTTTGTTTGTGATGATCACTTGAATTCATCAAAATTATTTTTTCAATATTATAATCATTTCTATATTTATTCTTTATATTTATATTTAGTGTATTATTAACACATTTTGCTTTTATATTTGTGTATTTGTTGTATAGTTCTTTATGATGAAATAGTGATCAACGTTTATCATTCGAATAGAACAATCTTTGTCTTATACAGTTGGTTTGGTACTATTTAAAAAAGCTGAGTTCGAATTTCAATAAAAAAACGAAGTAAAAATAATTCACTTTACAATAGAACTTAAAGTTTTTGTATTTTATTTGTTTCTGACATGTATAATTTCCATATACGTTGACTTTCAATGAAATAACTATTTTACAAGTTTCTAATCCGTTTACACAAACAATCATTTATTGATATATATATATATATATATATATCATTAATTATAAACGTTAATAAATATTTTTTTATCAATAAGAATGTTATAATTCTGTTGTATATTTTATTAATAATTTTTTATTGCATTTTCGTACATTAATGGAGCTTAAAATAAAGACGAATGTCTTTTTCATTCACCGTAAAACACACAAGAGATTTTTGATCACAATCAATAACAATAAAAAAAGTATAATTGTGACATATTGTATTTTTTTTATTTGATAGACTATATATATATTAACACGCTTCTATATTTTTTCGAATATCAGGAAGGTACAGTTTTGGTTAAGCAATTAAAAATATCACAGGTTTTCATAATGTACCAAGATTTCAATGAAAATACTTATTTCGTACTTCGGTTTCATTTTATTTATAAGAGAGATTTTATATTTCATTCAGAGATAAAGTTTTAGGCTATAATTTTTATCATTTATTTAATTATTTAGTACTGTTTGGGGTTTAGTTTAAAATTTAATTTTATTTTCAGTATTTAAAGATTACTTAAATAAATCAGATAAGATATGAGAAAAAACTTGATTAAAATTTAGGAGGAATGAATTGTTGCCAATCAACTTTCGTAAAGTAATTAAATGAAAAAAGTGTACAATACTTTTATATATAATATATTGACGTAACTTTACATTTTCTGATTTCATTAAATCTACAAAATATAACGTTTTTTTATGAAGACAAAGAGAGAGAGACAGAACAGTACAAGTTCGTCTAGTGGGAATAAAATTTAATGTTATAATATAAAACAAATATGTGTGTGTGTGTGTTTTTTATTTTTGTGAAATAGTCGGAGAATTGCACGATTCTGTTTCCGGTGAGCGAAAGCTTGCTTGACTGACCGGACATGCCGACTATGAGTAGACCGTCAACTGGACAGTAGCAGTACTAGTAGCGCAAAGGTCGGCGCTAAATTAAGTTAGCAAATGTCTGCACACTGCAGCCTCACCAGCAATAAACGGAAGGTTTCGCATCAACGTTAAATTCTTGCTCCAGGATGTTGCACATTTTCAAATTGCATTTTACAATTTATACGAAGTAGACTTTATTCTATACATATGATTTGACGAAATGATTAAATTGTCTTACAACTGAATGAATGTACTTACTCTTTTTTTTATTAATTCTATAAGTGTATATATATATATATATATATATATATATATATATATATATATATATATATATAGTTTATAAAAGATGAAAGTGCTCTCAAAGCTGATTTTCTTATTTATTTTACTTTAGAAGTCGTTTAATTATATAACGGATATGATTTCAGTCCTTTTAATTATTTTATTCCACGAATGATATAAATGGTGAGTAAAATAGTGTAAAAAGTTCTCTTTCAATAATAATATTTTAAAAACAATACCTAAATATTCTTGTACTTATTTATATGACAGAATAATTTAATTATAAAAGGACGACGTTCTAACGGTATTTAGAAAACATATATAATATATATATATATATATATATATATATATATATATATATATATATGTACATATACATATACATATTCATATATATATATATATATATATATATATATATATATATATATATATTTGTACATGTATTGTGTTCAATTAAATATGCTTATGTTTCGAATATAAATGTGAATAATGTTCGAAGTTACATAGCGTGATTACAGTTTAACAGTAAATTGAAATGTTTTATATATTATGATTAGTAATACTCTTTAAATGAATATAATTTATTATAATATAGAAATTATTAACTTCGTTAAAATTCTATACAAATTTTTGAAAGATAAACGATTGTAACGTTCGTTGCTTCCCTTATAAATATATTTTTATTTGTATATTTTATTACGGACGATTTGAAAATTTAAATAAAAAAATGACTGCTAGTATTTCAGTTTGTAACGTTATATTGTGTTTTAAATTGTTGAAAGAATATATTTTAAAAATTGAAAAATACTATTTTATATATATTACATATCGTGTGCATTTATTTACAAACATGTATATATATATATATATATATATATATATATATATATATATATGTATGTGCATGTTGTTTTATCTTCATAGATAAATTGTATTAAATGTGCGTACATTGTGTAATAAACGAATAAATATCGTGCAAATGTATTTTTAAGACATGTCTTTGTGTGTTTAATTCGAAAAATAATCTGTGTGAGAGTTCTGCGCGTATATTTCCATTTCGTACTACACTATTGTGTATATTGGGGTCAAACTAATAGTATATAAGATACTTTCTTACAATGAGACATATCGGATAAGAGAATATGAGCAGCATTCGCTGCTGTAAAAGCGTACAGACAGCTTGTCTCCCACAAATTTCCACTATCAAGTAAATCACAACATAACAATATATAACGAAAACTTTATGTCAATCTTATATACAAGAATGGAGTACACGCAACAGCTATAGGGCTCTCCGGAGTGCCTTTGCTTTCGCACAAATTGGTTCAATTCGGAACGCGCGATTGTTGATTCTTTGATAAGAAGCGGCGCTGTGCGACGAATGACGTCACTCCATGCGTACGTTCGTACGGTATATAGTGTTGATAGGAATGATAAGAAAGCAGAAGCCGCGGCGAGTCCCTCGGGGCCACTAAGCTCTTATCTCGAGCGGTCGGCGAAACGACCTCGCACGGCCAGTCATCTTCACCGGAGAGATAGGTGACGGGCCGTCATCCCCGACTTACCTCGAGGCTCCGTCACGGATATTGGTGAAAGGATAAATTGCCACCGAGTTTATGATGCACCTTCCTTCGAGGAAAACTATAAGATTAGTGCGATAACCGTAACCGCTATCCGGAGGGAATAGCCGAAGACCGACAGACACATATGCCGACGCCTTGAGATAACTGCCGTCGACAAGGTACCGACAACGGGATGCGCGGAATAATACGTACGACGACGAATCTGAAATAATGGCCGGCGAGCCGGGGAGGTTATAAAACCGGTCCCGTAGAGGCGCAACATACACGCTCAGATACCATCGATGGCTCCTGCCGGAATGGCCCCGGAGATGTCCCATTGTCTGCGAGACGCGCGGTCGGGGTTGGAGGGAAAACAATACTTATAGTCGAGTCCGAGAATAGCTGACAATCACCTTCGGCGGCCGTCAGTGCCCCTGTGGGCCCACACTACAGCGTTCGTCGCTTGATGGACTTCCGGCGGAATGTCGGGGAAGTCGGTCATGTATCCCTTCCTGCAGCGGTTCTAAGAACTTATTGCTGATAGCATCGCCGATGTAATGTGGCCGCGGGAGACGATTGCTACGCTCGCAGCCGTTAAGACCGACCGCACATTCAAAATAACTCTCGATTTGCGAGTCGCCATCTTTGTTAATCCTAGACGATGTATGTTGCGGATGAAAATAAAACTGCGCGCATCGTAAAAATATAACAATTCCCCGTTCGGCGCAAAATCATCAATTTTGAAATATCATTTGTGCTGCACGATCGTCCGCAAGCAGTACACGAGACGACAGCGACGAGGAAGAGACGAAAGTAGCAGATAAACATATTAAACCTAACAAATGGTATTACACATGTTGAAACTGTTATGGCGACACGCTATGATAGATGACCGAGAATAACTTTTAATCCCTATTGTTAATCATGTTCCACATCTTGCGGTGTTTTGTTTCTTCGTAGAAAAACTTTTGCGGAGCCCCACCTCGTCCCCGAGGAGAGCGAGTCGCTGGTTCTAAGTGTTGTGATTGTGATGACGGATGGTATAAATGGTACACTCGACCTCGGCCGTGGGAGGTGAGCGCGCCGCCCCGTGGCGACAGCCAGCCGGCCTCGACGCCACTAGATATATAACGCGCGGGATCAAAGGTTCGACAGTGTCCGAAAAGCTTGACATGCGACTTGTCCGCTGTGCTTTTCAAAACAACTGACAAGCATCAAATGTGAATTATGGGTCATTTGTCATATCGGCTCTACCTACACTTCCTACACCTTATTCAAAAGCGCCTAAGTAATTTGACATCATAAAATATAAACGACCGCCACGATATCATCGCACACACAACCGCACGCATGCATGTATATATATATATATATATATATATATATATATATATATATATATATATGTAAGAGAATTACACACACACACACACACGTGTGTGTGTGTATTTTTCATGCTGACATTTGGTGGTTGATAAATTGTTTTAAAATCTGCTTGACGAAAATTTATATATTAAATAATAAAATATTTTTTTCAAAAAAATCAGTTATATTGTACTTAAATTACTTTAAATTACACTGTAGAGATAATATTTCCGTAAATAAATTTTATTTCTAAGAACGAAATGATATTTTACAGGTTTTGGTTGAAATAGAGTTTCAGATAATATATTTGTACGACATTTAACAATGTTTTCAAATAAACCGAGTTAAAAATTTGGTATACTTTAAAAAAGAGTATTTATTATTTACTTTATATACACATAACTCGATTTTATTTTAGGACGAGTGTTTTTTTTTAATAATTAACAATTGTTTTTTACGATAATAACGTCGTTCGGTTCAAAAGCAGATAGGTTGAAAAAAGAGACGGTGTGTCAGCAAGCTCATGTAAAATTCTCGCCGGTTGCATTACTTACAGAACGAAAGCAATTAATTTGTCCAAAGATTAGCCATGCATCCTGCGACCTCTCGGCGGCGCGTCGTACTTGCGAGTTCTTTTAATTAACTTTAATTAACGTTACCAAAGTCCGACACGGCGTGCTAAGAGTGCGGGAGCCGGAGCCTCCTTCTCAGTCCCGGTCGGAACGGGAGCTGATCTATGATGATCTTATTACTTGCGGGGAGGCAAACGCCAAAAGGGTAAATGGAGGGTTTCAAATGAACATTCCGTGGCAGGCAGCGCTACACCACCGGAGATCTAAAAAGTTTAGTTTGATGGAATTAAATTGTCATTTCTCGAGATTTAAATGAGCCGATTCTGTATTTCAGCGCGTCATATTATACGCACTAGGTGCGGCTTTGATGAAATTGCGGAAGGATTATTTTAATTAAGAAAAACACATTTCGGAAAGATATCGTTTTGTCAGTTATTTAAATGATATTTAATGAGCGAATGTTTCGTTGTTTTTTATATAATGAATGAATAATTGTTACGTTAAACTAATTACTTTTTGTTTATATTTAATGAACAGTTAAAAAAGTGAAACGAGCAGTCGGGCATTAATTAAAATAAAATCTCGGCGCTAGTACCGAATATCATTGCAAATATACTTGTAACAATTGTACATTTCCTCACGTGTATATATATATATATATATATATATATATATATATATATATATATATATAATTGTAACTATCGAAATTATTTAAATTTAACAAAGACTGTAATTTGATAGAGTATGAATTAATAATTTAATAAATTAGAATAAAAAATACCTTCATAGGAATATTTAATACAATGGAAAAGTGTTATTGAATTAATTAAATTCGAATTTTGATACAAATTTAACAATGTAATAAAATCAAAAAGTTTATTTATATTATCATTTCTTTGGAATATTTAGTACCGAGAGGAAATACTCGTACGGAACACTGAAGACGCTTAAGATTTTTCACGGATTAATTGAAAATAAAACAATAAACAGTATAAAAACCAAATAAAATAAATGAATATAAAGACATATGTTGGTAATTGAGATGAATATCCTTAGAAATTACAGAGATAGCAAGACGACAGAGAATAAGGAACATCAATAAAACTGTTAGGAAAAACGTCTGAATGTTTGTTGTCTTTTTATATCTAATTATTTATATTTTATAATTATTCAAATACATATTAGCGGATGTACTTTTGTTACGGATTAGGAATACTTCCCTACATTATAAATTGATAATTTACACATAAGAGTGATTTTCAATGAAACAAGTATCCAGTGAGATCAAGTAATGAATATTTTTCTAAATGTTGACGATTTGTAGTTGAAAACTCTTAGAAACATCTCGACAAAAGAAAACGTTTTTCGGCCTCATTTATTCGAATCAATATTTAAGTCGAATTTCGTTATATAACTAATAGTTCAGAAATCAAATCATAGTGGAATGAACGGAATATCCTAAACACACAACAGGTAGTGTGTACACAATCATCTTGTGTCTACGTACACAGAGGCAAAGTTTCTTCAAGTCAGCATTCGTAATCTCTGCACGCTCTTGTTCTGGATGCATCAGACGTAATTGGTGACCTCTGGCCTGGCCGCCGGTGGTCGCTGCTTAAAGGAAACCACCTATATATAGATAGAAAATTAGCAATTTCCCTTTGCATGTCTGACCGGCGACGACGAGGCACCGACGATGGGCGCTATAGACGTTGTCCGGTGTGGCGGCGGTGGAGCACGACCTTTGGCGAGGGATTTATTTGCATAAATAATCAGAGAGCATGCAAATATCTGAGGTCGCCGTATTAATTACCTAACTATGTATATTATCTGTGGACCAGGATGCAGTTGGCGCCAAAACCACACCCGGCCGGTATAAGAGTGAACGCGTACAGCGACGCTTGTGGAAGAGAGCCGTTGTAAAACCACGAGCAGAACTTTTGCCTTTCCAATTAATGATAATTAAATTTCACGAAATTATGTAATTTCTTTTTTCCACTGCCGTATCGTGTTTCATGTTTCTTTTCATTTTCATAATCTTTTTTCAACAGTTATGCTGTTTTACAAACATTAAGCTTTTTTTCGCCAATAATAACGAAACACGTATCAGAAATAAAATTAATTACAATGAATTAAAGAAAATTTGCTTAACGAATTCAATGTACTTGCCATTAAATATATTCTATATACATGAACACACACATTCAGTTTATTATAATAGTATATTTAATTAGTAAATGATTTAAATTATTTTCCCAAAAAAAATCTATAAACTATTGAACATGAGTTTCTCTACCCTATACTTATTTTTTAGACATATTAATTACATTATATTTTTCTGAATAAAGTCTTTTTTGACCAGTCTTTTCAGTCGATTGTGACTTAAATTTACTCGATTGAAATTTGATATTTTTTTTACTTTATGGTTGTCACCTTATTCTAAAGTATTATCTGTTATGCACATTAATGTGCAGAAACACTTATTTTTGTTATCACTGATTATATTCTAGTCTACTAGTAAACTTCACACAAAAATCCTCTACACATCACATATTTCGCATTTAAACTCTTCATTTTTAAGGCCTTTCTTCGATATTTTAATTTCTTTGTAGATATTCTTTCTTTTCTATTTTGCATACCCTGGCACATGGCTTCCTCATAATAATAACACTTCAACACACACACACATATATATATATATATATATATATATATATATATATATATATAATGATTTATTTCAAGAAAAACTGTGTATATTTTTAATGTTTTTAAAAAATTGGTAAATACCGCAAAATGGAGAAAAAACATTTATCTGGTTGAATCAGAATTCTTTTGAATAAATAAACAGTGTACGTGTGTGTTTATAAACAAAATACGGAAATAAACAATCGATGCGAATAACATACACACACACATATATATATATATATATATATATATATATATATATATATATATATATATATATACAAACAATCAGCGTTTAAATTACTATAGCACGTAATAGAAGTATATATAGTGAGTGCGAAATAAAATAAATAGATGTTTAAGCGTTAAGTAGGTGTGGGGATACTTCTTGCGGATGACAGTGCCCAAGGGAGACGGATGGTTTCACGGTGAGTTCAGGAAAAGAGGTGCCGCCTTTTCTCTGTTACATAAATCGTAGAATCTGCACGGGGACCTTGGCGGCCAACCCGCACCTTACCACCGGCTAAGCGATTGTATGCATATTAATGACGGAGACCTCCAGGTCACACGAATCATCCACCATCACCCCCTCACGTTCGCCCGTCACCCCACACCGACGATTCAGTCGACCGAAATCTAAATTATACGATGTGGTAAGAAATTAAGATTCAAAAATGTGTAATTGATAATTTTAATTGATTACGGTACGGAATGATAAGATTTTTTTGATTTAATATCGTTACGTTTTGATTTTTTTTTTACTATTTTTGAAGATGAACCGTCCGTTTGTAATATATATATATATATATATATATATATATATATATATATAACGTTTATTTACAGATATTTAACAATTGATTGATTTTATTTCATAAAAAAATGAATGTGTAACTTAATCCATTTCTTAAAAACTATATTTAAAAATACAACTGTATATTTGTATGAAAACCCGTATAATTCGAGAAACAGGAAAAAAAAGGGAAAAACATCTTATGAAAATAATTATTAAGTAAAAATTTAAAAACTCAGTTTTCGCGATTAGTTACGAAAAAAAGTATGAAGAATAATAGTCGAGTCGTTAATCTCGACATGCAAACGAAAACGTTACCGCAAATGAACTAATGCGGCTCTACAAGACCACTTATCTCGGTGAAGCTTTGTCATTTATTACAAGAAAAAATAGATTCATATTAGTTATACATTTTCAACGAATTTAACGTACAAAAATGTTGATATAAGAGAAATATAATTTATTTTTAATTTATCTGTTTGGTATTACAAACGATTGGATTATTCACATTTCAAAAATAGATTTTAACAAAATTTTTGCTCTTTCGCAACTGTTTATTCATATTTTCCTGTCTTTGCATGATATTTCAAATAAAACAATAACAAATTATATATATATATATATATATATATATATATATATATATATTATATCTAAACGTACAAAAAATATGTAAATTTAAAAAGTTTATTATAATATCAATATAGAGATACATCTCGGTATATACATAATATTCATTTTAAAAATAAGATAGACGGATAAATTGAAACAACGAAAAAATATTTGCCGAACAAAAAATAAATATTCGAGAAAATTAAATGGCGTCTACTCTCCATGATAAAATACTTAGGTAACTGAAGGTGAAATCGATAAAACGAACTCCGACAGGCAATGAAAACAATAGGCCGGTAAAAAATGAGTTCGGGATTACTTTGCATCCAGAGCGATGGCGGGGGAAGCGGAGCTACCGACAGCAGATTCATTAATTTTATACCTAAGTCCGTCCTTCACATAGTACGCTGCGTATTGAATGTGTCGTGATTCATCGGAAAACTTTTTGCAAGCCTCATGTTAGTGCACTAAGAATGTGCACTAGCACGAGTTCTGAAATTAATATTTATATCCGGTAATGTGTTTTTCGCAATTCCATTTGATGGCGTTTATTTAACAGCTATAGGAAATGAATGAAAGGTTTAGTTTTAAGTACATTTTTATTATACAAAAATAGGACGATTTTTTTAAACAATAAAATCGTATTCAAAACGAAAGAAGATCTTTTTACTCTATATATACCTTTAATCCATATGTGTATTAAATAAAACCGGATTAATATGAAAACAAAGAAACAGGAAGAGTAATCAATACATTTTCTCAAAAAAAAACAAAATCAAATTCCTCAGCAGATAAATACTTACTTTTTTTAAATTTACAATATACTTTTTGAAATTTTGGCAAAAATCATTTGTATAAATAAATTATTCATTCTTCATAAAAGCCACAAACTTTTTCTGATCAGAAATATCCAATAAAACATTTGTGATTGTTATTTAAACGGATTGTGACGATGCCATCATCATGGAGAGTTAAATTACTGAATATTTTTTATGATTTGTGAAAGAACTAATTTATAGTATTATTTTTAATTATCAATACTTGTCTTTCCAATCATTCACATTCTCAATCTCTTCTTTATTTCATATCTTATTAATTCGTTATGGTGATTTTCTTAAAGATGCATATATTTTCTATGTAGTTTACTTTTAATTGTAATTTACAAAAATATTTCATTGCCAGTTTCAAACACCAGCAGACAATTTAGCATTATTTAAATAACAGCAAATGATGTAAATCGTCAATCTGCCACAATAATTACAATTATAGTTTAGCACTCTGTTTTAATACACTTTCACAAATGAATTAACATCTGAAATATAACAAAAAATGTTTTATCAAAATAGACAATAATTAGCTATTGGAACTTTCGGAAAATAAACTTTGTGACCTCAATTGTGTCATGAAACTTTATTTGAAAATATAAAAATATTGACAGGGACATACTAAACAAAAAGTACATATCTCGAAAATTTTAATTATCTGTTTTTCAGTCATCAGTATAGTTAGAATAAATTGATTTTCATTTCTGAATACACACGATTATTAAGAATAATGTAGAGACAATAATCTGAGATGATGATGTGTTTGAAAATACCAACGAAACAATTCAATAAGTTGAAGATGAATCAGAGATGAATAAGACAGATGAATAACAACGACATAATCGATATTTTGTCTACGAAAATAAATTTTATTCCTTTGTAAAAACCTAGATACAGATGAATAGGTAATTCTTACTCGATTCTTTTTAGTCAATAGTGACAAAAAGACTTTACCAAATTTAAGAGATGTACTTTTATAACAGTGAATATTTATTTTATATTAAAGAAACAGTTTGTGTATATAAAATATAAAATGAGATAAATATAAACGAAACAAAATGTAAAACGAGCAAGATTTGAAAACAAGCAAAGATTGAGAGTTCTTTTACGAGGATGTACTGAAAAATAAGTTGTGTGTAGCTGGTTTATAAACAGTGAACTTTTACTTCGATACCATTAAATTTTATTTATTTGTATAATCAAATTCCATCTAATTCAGAACTACTTTAAAATTTGATTAAAAATTAAAATGAAAATCTATTTTGTTATTTTATTTTCGGAAACTAGAAGTGACATTTAAATTAATTGAAGTAATATGTAATATTTTCATAATTTAAAGTTCTTAATGACAGAAAAAATAATATTATTTATATATACCTGAATTTTCTATATATATATATATATATATATATATATATACATACAAACACAGATGTATATACTCACTTTTATGTACTTAATTTGGTATAAGTCGTTTAATACCGGTCGTTTGTGCGGCGCGGCCTGTTATATTCCCATGAATGATGAGCAAATAGTATTATCTTCGTTGAGAATTTCAACCTTAGGAGGGAAGTGGCGTCGTCTCCAGATGCCTGACGTACACAGTAACACCTTTTTCGTGTTCTTGGCAGCCGAATACATCCACGGCATCGCCGATATGCAAATTAAACGTGTGGAATAGCGGACACCAGTACTTGTCACTAAGACGTCTTCCACAGCTTTAAGGGTTATTATGAGATATTCAAAATCCTTTTTATGTCGTTGATAGTAAAATAAGTGCGCGATAAAAAATGAGTTCAAATTTTACGAACGGAGATTACTATTCAACTAGGTTCTTTAAATAGTACAAGTACAGTTGTGTTTCGTAAACGCGATCGTCTACTCCTCTTATTGAATTCTCAACAGATTTAAATATCGAAATGTGTACATACATACATATATATATATATATATATATATATATATATATATATATATTTAAGTTATAGTATTTTTATTAGACATCTTTAAAACGTAGAGCGTAATAAAGGGTGTTAAATGATTAGATACAGTTTTAGTTTTGAATTATATTATTTTATTTATTATAATTAGATTTTTTGTTAGTGAAATCAGAAAACTAATAACTTACTGTTAAATTATATTTGATTACACTGTTCAACAGATATTTTGTCATATAAAAATTGCCTGCTGCTTTTTGTTTATTTTTGGGTGTACAATTTAGAAATGCAATCAGAAATATGATGTTATTTACAGTTTTTTTATTGGTGTTTATGTTATAAATTTTTTCGGTGTTGAAAAAAATTCGAGAATTTATTTTCTTAATAAACTGATTTAGTATATTTTAATAGTATCAAATTTCTGATGAAGACTCTTAGATAGAAATATAATCCAAATGAATGATCGTTCAACGATATCTCAAACTTGAGTCTGAAAGCATATTACTTTATATTGGAGATAAATACTCATTCATCTGTATCGTCAGAATGCATGAAGGAATTATAAGACAATATGAAATTACAGATGATAAGAACGGAAAAATATTCCTGGCAAATACTTGGAAATCTGAAAATAATTAATCGTTACTTGCTTTAAAGTTTGGTTGTTTCAAGCACTGTTGTTTTCTCTACGCATGGAAGAGAATGAATAGACAAAAATCATCAGAGCAAAAAAAATGTACAGATAGAGAATCAATTTTTCTATACCTTGACGTTCTGCGCATGGCGGAATTTCTATCGGAATGTGTACAGATGACAATCAATAATGATCGATTGAACATTTTGTGGTTTATGGGGCTGAGAAAAGAATTCATTTGAGAAAGAAAATCAGCGATTCCAGAAAAGAAAAGTAGGATCAGATAAAAAAATATGTTCCACCATTGCGTATTAAATTAAATTCCTATTAAAAATTCGAATCTAGATATAGCAGGGTTTCTTTATTTAAAAAATAAGTTTTCATGAATCGATTATGCTAAAATCAAGCAGGGAATACATCTTCAGCTGCGAGTAATACGAATGTGTAATTCTTGTATTTATAAATTAAATTGAGAAATAAAATTTTAATGGAATACATTCTACATGTAGATTCAGCTGGATGAGAGTTCCTGTTTTTTTTTCACAAAGCTACTTTAATAAATTTACTCGTGTAAATATTATTAAGCATCCAGTATTTTAATTATGAAATATTATTCAATACAAAAACTTATGTACTGAATAAATGTACTCTTTCTACTAGCACATAAATAATTTACATACTGTGCTCATAGAACACGTTCTATGTAAAGCATTATACACGCGTACTACATTTAATTGAAATAATTGAATCTCTCGTAATTGAATTAAAATATAGTTTGAACAGAAATTCGTCGACGTTGCCTTTTTTCGATAGTAAACACAACACATACGGTTTACTTTCACTAGCGTACGAATAGAATGAAATAAAGGTGGCGGACGCGAAGGGGGTGGTCTCGCCGATTCCACGGCTGAGGGGTATGCACGGTCTACGGGAATGGGAATACGGGCGTAATCAGCGCTCCTCGTGCTGCGGTGGTGAGTGGCTACACCCGCGCGCGACTGACATAAAATCCATTCAGAAGATAGTAAAGTTCTAAAGTAAATATAAACGTAACAATCTACAATCACACCATTTCAGATATATACATTTGCCGAGTGCAAAAGATAAACATTCGATCTGAAATTGAATACGTTGGTTTGTGGTGGAATATTAACAATAATGTTAGTACGGTCGGTGGTTGGGTGCCATATGCAGATGAGTGTGTTGTCATGGACATCTATATTGAATATGTTTTAAGATAACGTTGGTTTAACATCCACACTGTTACACAGACGAAATGTAATCATTTAATATAGGTAAACATCGGATAGACGTTATATCGCAATTAATTATTGTGCCGCGATAATTTTATTTGTGAAATTACTTACGATCGCACTCGAGGAACGAGGATACAATATCGGTTTCGATTGTCGCTTGTATCTATGAACTTCGGAGAACAGTTCGGGCTTAATTCCGGATAAACTTATTAAATAAATCAATTATTAAAAAAATAACCGATTCCGTGAAAATCAAAAACGCATACGAATATAAAAAGAATCACAATTTTCATGTAACATGATTTTATCTAAATTCTGGTCGATTTAAAAAACGATCAGTAAAATAATATAATTTCAGAACACCTCAACAGTTCTGATGCTGGATAAACTCACTTTCATAAATTAATTATTGTCTCAAACCATGAACTATAAAATACTTTTTTGATCAAAAATGTTCCATTAGTCGTTATTGAACATTTCTGATTGTTGATTATGCGCATTTCGATGGCGATAATATCAACTTTAGAGCGCTGAGGTATAGATTTTTTGCACCTTGGTAAAAAATCTAAAAGATTTATGAAAAATGTATGCTTACTCACCTCTAACCTTCAAGCTTTAAAAAATTATAACTGTGTTTTAAATTCGTGGGATAAAAAAATTTATTTTAGCCTTATATATATATATATATTATTGTGAAAAAATATTTAAATAAATATTCGCTGAAATTTTTACACGCCTGTATCTGTGCGTGTGTGTAGTAGAACCACCGCATTAATATTTCTGGCTTCATTTCGCAAAAAAAAAACAAGTATTTATTCAGAATCTTCATTCATCCATATTAACATTTAAAATATGTTTACACTACGCCAACTCTTACGTCGGTTTAAAAATAAATGCTCATCAATTTAAAAGAGTGACAACAACTGGATACATGCATAACAAAGTGTAAATTTGTATTCAAGATCAATGTATATTTAACAGACAGAATAGATAGACGGGATCATGTCATCGCCTATAATTTCTGATTAAAATGACTAACATAGAAAACACTACACATATCTGTGCGTTCTATCTATGAGTTGGTTATTGAATTATTACACAGTTATAGGCGCATCAATGTCGAGTATATGTTACTACTATAGATACGTGTGTATATAGTGCGTGTTCATAAATTGAACTGGCGAGCACCGCCATCGTAAATCATAATATTGACAACATACATTGAACATTGTTTAAAATTCACGAACGCTAGTGGAATTAAGTGAAAGTGGAATTAACCCTTACTGTATGATGGTTAATCAACGTCGACCGCGGTTGCTCTATGTCAACAACCCCCTGCGGGCCGTGCGGAAGGCCAGTGGTACGATCAGAGTCGGCTTAAATATAATTTCACCTATTTATGTGTTCACGTACAGACGAATTATGGATACACAAGTCGAGTGAATGAGGTGTGCGCATTGATTATAAACAGTGATTATTCTCAAACGCCACAAAATGAGAAAATAAACTGTTTTTTTTTTTTAAATATATATATATATATATATATATATATATATATATATATACACATAACATGACCGGCAATTAATTATGAACAAACTGTTTCATTACAAAAAAAGAAACTTATAATATGTCAATGTGGAGATAGATTTAGAGAAAAACATGTTTGTATGTACTGAAAGAATTAAACTGAAAAATTTGAATATTCCATTTGTTCCTAATCATACTATTTATACTTTAAACACACTGTTCGACAAACTTACTCTAAACTTTCTATTCCAGTTAATATTAAATCGGTATTAAAACAGCAATTTCTTGGTAAATACACGGCTGCTCAAATCGGACACATCACGTCGATACTTGAAAACTGTCCGTTTATTGTTACACAGTTCATCCCTGTAAAAGTGTACCCATACACTTTTCGGAAATTTCTGTCGAACATATCATCGAACATACACACACACGTACGCACAGTTAACTAGATATACATAGAGATACACTCCATCAGGAAGCCACACAAGTGTGGACAAACCCTGATGTACCTCGAATCGTAATCATGCTGGTAGTTGGTTACCTAGTGCAAATACTTGAGAGAAATCACGTTTCTATAATTCTAATTCCTCGTATCACTAAGGTGAAAAGCGGCGTGTGTAAACGATATCCTCATCTAATCATGAAACCGCAATTGAAGGTTTCAAACTAGACGATTGAAATGTTTGCGTATTCCAACAAATAACATTATTTACGCTCGTTCGCCATTCGAAATTTCACACATGCACATACATACATTTCGTGCAGCCATAACACACACATCCATATATATATATATATATATATATAACTGGTTCAGACATTTTTGAACATTAAATTGTGTTCTACTTAGAAACTTTGTCTCACTATTACTTTGTTATAGTGATATTGGAAAATTTCACGATATTAATATTCGATTCATTCTCTTGTATTTTTTTTTTTAAAAAAAACTATTAGAAAAATAGATTTAAAATAAAACTGTGTTAGTAATATAATAAATCCATCGATATGGACGATTATAAATTATAGATGTTGTATTGAAATAAAAAGTTAAAGAATACTTTTCTGATTGGCGATCAAAAGTAATTAAGTGGAAAATCATAGAAAATCATTTTTATCTTTAAATTATATAACAAGCTAATCGTAAATATTGTAAAAAAAATCATCCAAGGAGATAAAAGACACTTCATGCTTTTATTTTATTAATTAAAATAATGTTTGATTCAAATATTGTAAAACTGACTGAAGTATACGCAATACAGTTTGGACGCTGTGACCAAATTAACATTCATAGGCGAATTGTTTCTCCACTCCGCAAATTAGAGAATATTTTCAAGTTAAAAGTGTTCAGTTAATAATTATTTATTGTTTTTTTTTGATTTTTCTGAATTTTGGCTCTCTGAAAATAATGGAAATGACATCGAAATCCACATACGCAACAATCAAAAATGATCAATAATGATTTAGTGACTATTCTAGATCAGAAATATTGTTGTGGGTTGTGAAGAGAAGAAAGAATTCATTTGTGAAAAATTACTGAAATACATTTACTGGTTCATTAGGTATGAAAGATGATTTAGAAAAAATAATTATATTTTTTTTAATAAGAAATTGTAGCTGAAACTGCGATTGAAGACAAGTACATATTTACAATTGTTTCCATTTTAAAGACAGATATTCATAAAATTTAAATAAATGTATTTTAATTCAGACCATAATTATTTTTGGTCATATCTTACATATAAAATCGAAAGTATTGAAATTATTCTATTAAAAAAACAGTCGTATATTTTTCTAGATGATTTAGAATTATGGTTTTCAAGGGAGCCGATACTATCCTTTGGGGAACTATTTAAAAATCTTAGAATACGTTTGATATTTTATACTGTTTACGGGGGGAGAGGGAAGAGAGTGATATTGTCAGCTAAATAGGTTTACAGGCAATAAATAGACACTATTGTAATATCGCGACGAGCATTTTTAATTTAATAAATTTAAAATTACAAACATGATGACATTGTTGTAGTTGTGAGGCTCTCATTAAATTTATTCGTTTAAGAAATGTATGTGTAACAAAAACATTTCAAGATAATTGATGAACTTTTCTGTTTACTCATTAAATTGTAATCGTTGTTGTAATATTAGTTTGTAAGAGTTACTGGCTTACAAATAAATATAAAATATTTATTAATAGTTCTCTTTTTTTACTTTAAAGAGAAGAATATAGTTTGTAAAAATATCATCATGGATTAAAATCACACATTAACTTCAAACATGAGACTAATTTCAAGTGAACAAAAAGGGCGGAGTGAAATATTTATCATAAAAAGGAATCGTTTGATTTGTTAGTAGTATTAAGACATAACTGTTTTAGAGAAATGTTTTGAAGATATTTTGAAAGATTTTGCAACATCTAAAAATTAGAAAAGTGCGTTTTAAGGAAAATATTTTCACTTCTTTTTCTTTATTCATATATATATATATATATATATATATATATATATATACAAAGGAAAGAGAAAACAAATGGTAAAATGTGTGTGTGTGTGTGTAAAACTTTTCGTGTACACGAATGCATTGTATGGCAGTATGCGTTTTATCTGAAAACAAAAAAAAAGGTACTGATAACAGCTCTGAATTGTGTCGTTTATGTTATCGTCATTTCCGACAGAAATCGACCTTCAATAACGTGCGCGATGTAAGAAATAATTACACGTGGCATTGATGAGAACATCATTTGTGACTAGTGAAGTGTATGTTGGCGCCGGTCATCGCCTATGGCCGCGAGGACAGGAGGGCGAACTCGTCATTAACTTACATGTCACATCCTTTCACGACGGTGTTAGAAAAAATCATGCAGGAGGAAAATTACAGGAGCGCACACACACATACACACACGTCTAACGTGAGACATATAAATCGATCTTCGTAAAAAGAAGACGAAGAAATCAACGTTAGAGTTCTCTCTGTTAGTATACATACACACACACATTTCATAACCTTTATGTCAAACATGAATACGTCTACCACATTATGCCGGAGCATCTGTTGTCATGTTTTTTTTTTGTGGGTGGTGCCCACTCACGTTTTAGTAATGTGTTTCATCGTTTTTGAGAACAGTGCGTTTCCTGTTTTTAAAATAAACAAATCATATTCAGGTGTTTAAATTATATCAAAGAGTATATAACCAATACATCACCGCGTTTCGGTGTGAATTGATTGCTCGCAATAAATCACTCTCGGTTATTAATATAATGTTGACTTTACACAAAATTTTCTTTTCCGCTGTTTATGAATGTCAACATAAGAAAATAAATTTCAAAAGTTAATAAAAAAAATAATATACACGTCGATCATAAACACACACAGAATCTAATTTCAGCGCGAGAATTCTGGCGATTATTCTAATTAGCAGGATGTTAACTTGCGAAGATACAGTCTCATTTAATATTTGGAAATTGTACGAAATAACAGGTACATTATTGTACCACTTTTGATAACATGACAATTATGAAAACGATATGAACGACAAACTTGAAGACTCTTTTCTAATACGATAAATAAAACAGTCATGCTAAATCAGTAGGAGCACTAGGGATTTAAGCCATATGAAATCATCTGCGTACAAACTTTTTTAAATTAGAATTATTGTTTTTTTTTGACTTGACCTGTTCTGTACTCGAATAAATCCTTCCTCTCTCAAAACAAGTGCCGAAGACAGTAACTCACGACTTGAAAATAACGTGATCGACTCATGAATCGAAGATTTTCGCTATAATATATATTATTCGCTATAATATTTTTGCTATAAATAATAAAAAATACAACTATATAGTAGTTCTGCTCACCAAACCAGAATATGTTTAATTGCTACTCGTTGAAGACTGATTGAGTCTTCATTTTTGCAGTTAATAGTTTAAAATCTGGTTATAAATTACTACTATAGATTATTAATATAAAAGTTTAGAAAAAATGGTAATGAAACCCAATATTGTCTTGGGAGCCGCACAGAGTAGTTTAGGGAGTCGTAGTTTGCCCACCGTTGCTATAGATTAACAAGCAGAAGAAGAAGATTTATTATTTCGTTGCCTTTTAGTCAATATTAATTTTGATTTTAATGTTTTGATTAGCAATCATTTTCAAAGAGCTAAGTAAAAGAAAAATCTATAAAATATCTTCATTTATGATTGTGAATATAGTGTTAAAAGCTATATTATAAAAAAAAAATCTGTGCTCAATCATAGATTTATTTCCAAAAACAGTTTATAGCAGTGTAGTTAAACTCACTTTTACAAATCAATAAATTTCACAGATTTTTTTATACCTTAATTTTAACATTCTTGGAATAATAAAATTCTCTATGAAATACGTACTCAAAAATGATCAATGATCAATTATTAAAAATGTTTGATTGATCAGAAAAACAATTTTGTGTTTTATGGAAGAGTGAACAATTCATTTGTGAAAAAATGTTTAATTTGTTCTATTGAAGAACTATTGAAACAGATATTTAATGAAATATTTATACTAAAAGGACAAACTAAAATAAAATTAATGACATTTCAGTTACAACGAATTTTCAATTCGATTTATACAGATTAGTTTTAACAATACTCAGTGTATATTAAATTCATTACTGCATTACTGTGAATACGAATATCAAATATTAAAATACCATACGATATATATTCATTGAATGAATGCAACTATGAAATAGGAAGGGTAAACAAGATTAGATATGAGTTCAGAAAAAAAAATTTTTTTATTATGGACGTACATGTCGAAAATTTCTTCTGCTTATGTAACTGTTATCATTGGAAATGCATTGTATTTAAAGGTTATTATAAGCAAAACTTCAAACAGATATGATTACTATTTGACAAAATTTACTATCAATTTACTACACTGATACGTTTTATTTTCGTGCTCTATAAATAACATTTATTTTCTTTATAGGTCATTTCATTCTGGCATTACTTGCAAAATTTTTATTACTTGTATACATACATATATATATATATATATATATATATATATATATATATATATATATATATATATGTATATATATACATATTCTTATCGTATTACTTCTTAAGGCTGCGACATTATAAACATTTTATTTTTAATTCCGTAAATACATACAGTAAAAGAATATTTTCATTATTATTAATAAAACAAATAGTATTATTACGACTGAAATTTCAGAACTCACTCTTTTAGTAAGGAAATGATTATCATTATCAAAAATATAATCAATATAAAAACGTAGAAGTTATGAATAAGCTTTCATTAAACCTCTATTGCATGGTTTTTGATATTTTCTTTGAAATAAATTGGGGAGTCAGATGCTAGCTATAGAATAAGGGTTTTCTTTAAAAAAAGTTTTTTTTTAATGTCATGTCTGTTTAATAAAAACATTTTTTTAGATATCTCTGTTTTAGAATAATATTTCATAGCTGATATAAAAATGACTAAAAAAGCACAAGAGCACTAAATGATCGATACACATAATCCTTTATTAATTTATGTTACATATTTTTTTTACATAAAAAAAATCAAAACAATCAAATTTTATTATTGACATTCTACATTATTTAATATATAAAAACGATTCGATATGAGGGATGATTAAAACGCCGCTACGTACGAAACAAGAGTGAAATCCGAAAGAAAACAATAAAGATATTTCGTTCGTGATATTTTTATACTCTTCCTGTACTTTATTACCCGTGCTTCTTGAGTTCGCTACACACATACCATTCTGCCGAGCGGAGTTCCATTAGAAATAACCATTAAATGCTAGCGAACTGAACAATTAGCCCGTGACACATAAAAATTATTTAAAATAGGTAGAGGAATTTTAGATTCCCTCGAAGCGCACAAACGGTATGTAAAAGAATTTAATATTCTCGAACTGCGATTTGTAAGTACGGTGTTTAGTGGAGCAAAAACAATTCGAAAGAAGAAACCCGAGTAGTTTTACATAATTTAAAAAATACTTGATCGTTCTGTTTTAACTCGGAATATTTACATACTAAGTTTTTTTCTTTCTGGTTCCTTTATATTACGTGATAGAAGAACATACACAGATATATATATATATATATATACATACATACAGTCGATTCAATACTTTTTGTACCTTTAATTTCAGATATAATAGAATTCTATTAAAAATAGACTTCAATGTTTTTCAAACATTTTCAAATACATAATGCATTAATTTTTCATCATTTTTATCAGTTTTGATACTTTAAAACTTGTTACTAATTTACGGGAATATTATTCCAATATTATACTTGTATGAGGACGAGTGCAACTAATCACCTCATTCTAGAAAACGCATAAAAGATACATTTTTTGATTAAAAAAATATCTTACTAATTACAATATCATCTCAGTTATTACTACACTAATTGTTAAGCATTATAATAGCTTGAAAAAATAAATATTTTTAACAACTTTGCGTTTTATGTTGTATATATAGAGCATTCCAATTACAAAAATTGTAAATTATTTTTCATATAGACAGTTTTTATTACTCGTGTGTAACTAATCATTTCATGTTATAAAATTCACAAAGCTATACACTTTTTTTGATCAAAAAAATCAATCTTCCTATTTACCACATGATTTTAGTTACTACTTTAGTTACTACACTGATTTTAAGACTTAAAGTGTTAAGACTTGAGTTTTTATCACACAGTTCACTCATTTCTTTTAATTCCTCGACCACGACAATAATCAATTCTTTATTACTGATTCAGCAGTTGCAATAATTTAAAAAGTGACTTCACGTTTACAACAAATTTGATTTTTATCTTATACATATTTTTTCTGGATATGAAAATGTTGAACTACCTTCTACCTATACAACTTTTATTACAAGTTGTGTCGATTTTAAATTATTAAGCTGTTTGTTGCTTCCAATGCGTCTAGTACTGAAGTGATATCTCTGTTAAACATATGTAATTTTCAAAGATGAGTACAAATATATTAAATTCAAATTAAACAAATAAGATTACACAAATTTTTTAACTGTGATGGACTAATCTGCCATTTTCCGATTGTTGCAACACACTTTGTTTTCTATTAACTGCAAGAAACATGGCCCTACTATATATACTTGACAGTACCTTAAATGATTCATAAAAATTCTGAAGAAAAAATAAAGTCTTTATTTTGAAGGATTACAAGAGATTAATTACACCACATCCTCATTATTTTAATTAACGTTAACTATTATGATGTGATTTCGAGACAAGCATGAGAAATTTTAATTATTTGAATTAAAATATATTTGTTTTATTCACAGCAGTCTAATTATTTTATTGTAAACATGAATAATAAATTAATAAGCATAAAAATAAAAGTTTTAATAATACGGAACTAGTCATAAATGCATGAACTGAACATTGACAAATACTTTGCTGCTGTATGACAATATTGTTCATCTATAATCATCTTGGATATAGTAATTTAGTAATTTTTAATTGCGCGATTCTAAATATCTCTCATTAGCGTAGTTTATCTTGAACTCTACGCAGACTGATTTTTTATAGATATATATTTTTAGATTTTAATTCAATAACACTATGCTTCAAACAAGCAACTACTGATTTAAATATGCGTACAAAATTATATCATTATAGTATTGAAAACGGCATCAAAAGGTAGTGCTTATGAATTGAAAACAGTCATGTAAAAGTTTTTATCAACAAGAAAAGTTCTCATATCACTAAACGGCAATATGTGCATTTTTGGTTGTGTTCTGCGGGAAATGTGTATGTAGAAGCGGACTTGAAACACACATTATAAGGTTTTTGCGAAAACCGAGTTGCCCCAGAATGAGTTTACATAGTATATTACGAAACTGTAGCTTCCATATTAGGATCATAGCAAATAAAAGCCGAGAAATAATTACGTTCTACTTTACAGACTCTATTAATACATTCGGATAGGTGAAATTCAGATCTGAAATGTAGAGATATTCAGATAATACTGAAATATAAAGTCGAGAAGTGTTTTATTACTTTTATGAATATTATATATATATATATATATATATATATATATATATATATATATATATATATATATATTAATATGAATACAAGATTCATGAATGTTTCTGCAATAAACAGAATAGCTGAATGAATAAAATAATAAACTAAAATACACAAATAATATAATTACAAATAAAACCGCAATATTTCAGAACTCATCACATACATTTAGGCTTTTATAATACATGAATTGAATTTTAAAAATGTTTTAGAAAATTATACTTTTGTAATCAAAAATCAGTTTGAAAAATCGATTTTCTTTCCTCTAAAAAGATTAGTTGACGAGAAAACGAGTGTAATTTTGATTCTAAATTATATTTTTGTTATAAATACAATATTAATAATCTATAGAAATTATTTAATATCTAATTTTTTGTATATTTTTAGTATAGAGTTAGAAATCTAGAAATAAACGGGGCTGAGGTGAAAATAGGACTAGTAAAATAATTCTTATTTGTAACAATAACTTAATTAATTTTGAAATAGTTGAGTTTTTCATACAGATTTATCGTTTTTGATATCAAAATTATGCTTTTATTATGGAATAATTAATTTTTCAAATGTTCGATTTTTCATCAATTTTTCCATACTATAGGTCGTCCATTTTTTTTGACCAAAAATCGAAAGTTGTAAATATCGAATTTTTTCATCATAAATCGATTACTTATTGTTAATGTATCTAACATCTAGTGAAAGTTCGGATTCAAATTGAAAACTGTAATTTTTATAGTCAAATAATGATTGTTGAAAAATCTCGTATTTCCTACCAACACTTTAAAACTGAAAAATAATATTTTTTACAGTTAAAAGTTGATGTTTGTATTACATATTTATTGTAAATACATACTTTTACTTGAAAGTATCGTTTAATATAGAAAAAGTGACCGATTTTTTCGTAAAAATGATTTTAAAAGCACAGAAAGCGTTTTTGGGTCAAAAATTGGCATTGAGAGTAAAATTGATTTTTTGTCGAAATAAATACGTTTTCATGTGAATAAACCAGAATTTTTATAATAATTAGTTGATTTTTATATAAAACTATCATTTTACATCAAAAAAAATAATTTTGGAAACTTTCGATTTTTCACCAATTTTTCCATACTATAGGTCGTCCATTTTTTTTGACCAAAAATCGAAAGTTGGAAACATTAAATTTTTTCATCATAAATCGATTACTTATTGTTAATGTATCTAACATCCAGGAATAGTTTGGATTCGAATTGAAAACTATAATTTTTATAGCCAAAAAACGATTATTGAAAAATCTCGTATTTTCAACCAACACTTTAAAATTGAAAAATAATATTTTTTTAAAGTTAACAGTTCATGCTTGTTTTATATATTTATTGTAAATACATATTTTTACTTGAAAGTATCGTTTTCTGTAGAAAAAGCTACTGATTTTTTCGTAAAAATATTTCTAAAAGAAGAGAAAGCGTTTATAAGTCAAAAATTGACGTTGAAAGTAAAATTGATTTTTTGTTGAAATAAATGCGTTTTCATGTGAATAAACTCGAATTTTTATAATAATTAATTGATTTTTATATAAACCTATCATTTTATATCGAAAAAAATAATTTTGGAAACTTTTGATTTTTCACCAATTTTTCCATACTATAGGTCGTCCATTTTTTTTGACCAAAAATCGAAAGTTATAAATATCGAATTTTTTCATCATAAATCGATTACTTATTGTTAATGTAACTAACATCCAGCAAAAGTTTGGATTCGAATTGCAAAATCTTATTTTTATAGCCAAATAATTATTATTGAAAAATCTTAGATATTCTACTAACACTTTAAAACCGAAAAGTAATATTTTTTAACATTGAAAGTCGATGTTTGTGTTACATATTTATTGTAGATATATATTTTTACTTGAAAGTATCGTGTGATATAGAAAAAAGTTATTATTTTTTACGTAAAAATGATTTTAATAGAACAGAAAGCATTTTCTGGTTAAAAATAAACATCGAAAGTAAAATCGATTTTTTGTTGAAATAAATCCTTCTCATACATCAAAATTTATAAATGAACATTACAACTAAAAATATTTTACAAATGTGAAATAAGTTTGGCCATAGCACTGTGATTTTCACAAATAAATCAATGCCTTAAACGTCATGATATTTTTCAAATCAAAATATTCAATAATTAATTATCGGAAATTGTGATAAAATAAACTTTTCGAATATTTAAATTATTATTTTATTTATGAAAATCTGTCTGATCTCAAAGAAACATTAAACATAACAGAAAAATTCTGTCTGAGTTGTTGACAGATTTGAAAATATTTTCAACTTGACTGGTCGAGAAATGCTCTTGCATTCTTTCTAAGCTGACAGGTGATATTCATATGAATCAGCTTTAAAATTTGCTGTACACACTGATAAATACTTTAGAATAAAAGTCATGATTCTATTTTGTACTTTAATAGTCAAACTTATAAATAAATTAGACAATATCGTTTCCTAACTGATTTTCTAAAAAAAATAAATTACAGTTAAAAGCATTTCACTAATATTAAAAAAATAAGTAAGGATAAGTAATTTTTAAGCTTAGAATAAAAAAAAGTATACGCACGCATTCACAAAACAAGATAACATATTAAAAAATATATGTTTTTAAAACTGTTTAGGTAAGAATAAATGTCCACTGATGCTATTTTATTAATAATAATTCGCTGTAAAAATATATCAATAAATAATTTAGAGATAACTGTACACGTGACTAATACCTACAGCGGAAATTCTCAATTCTGTATTAGTCACGAGCACTTTTAACTATTAGTCTATAATTAGAACACAGGTGTAAGAATAAAAATACATATCGGTTAGCTTAAGTATTGCACGCTTCAAGGTTACATCTGACGATTGTATAAAATACTCTTTTTAAAAAATCGTATCAACATCCAGACTATATTTAAACATTAAAGAGTTTATTCTTATTAATTATCAAAGATGAAAAAATTGTATTAAACTGCGATTCAGTTTACCTTATCGAAAACATTTTGAAATTAGATGAAAATGGTTTAAGAAATACAAACGGATTTATATAAAACGTGTAAAGTGCTTCAGCAGTTCTTGTTTTGTGACTATTTTATAATACGTATCTATTCACCATTCAATATTAAATAATTAACAATTTAATTTCGTAAATGAATTTTTCTCTCGTTCCACAAATTACATTTTTTTGATCAAAAATGTGGAATAGATGACTATTGATGATAGTCAAATGTTTATTATTTTTTTCGATGGTGATCCTTAAAGAGATAACGTACAGAAAAATCTTTTAATGAATCAGGTATATAATTATATGGAAAATAAACACAACATAGAAGATGTATTAGGTATAAAAATTAATTCGGTGCCTTTAAATTGAATCAATCACATTTCTGTTTTAAATTAAACTATTTTCTCATCGTTTTAGGATTTTGAAGTGCCAGTCTTAACATTTGAAAACACTATATATCTTGGCCAAGAAGTTGGCACAATATCAAAAAACAGTAGTGAACATAATAGCGTATGAGAAAAGGCATATTAGATGTAATTTTCAAATTCCAGCTGAAAAAAGTGCTACGAAGCTGAAGAAATGATTTGTTCAGCTTTGGTGGATAAGTGTGTGATGTATAAAATATTCAAAAAAATATTAAAATAGTGGAATAGGTAGTAGGGGATATTTTTAGAAATAAAATGTATTCCACTTTTTCATAAACATTAATTTTTTTTATAAAAATAGCACCGAATTAATTTGTACACATAATACATAAAAAATAAACTTAAAATCTATTAATTCGACAAAAGCCTTTAGCTTGATTCTAAAAATTTAATTGAATATTTATATATATAAGAATGAATAATAAGTATATTCATGTTCACTGGACTGAACAAAGAAATAGTTATATTTAACTAAATTTACACTGAATATTATTGAAATAATATAAATGACATGCGATTACAGAAAAAGTATTGAATTCATTGATGACGAATAGAAACTGGAATTAAACTGTTTAGTCAAAGTGAACAGATATTTAAATTGAAAACGAGATACAACATGTATAATCGTATGTGTGAAATATCAATAATTAAATTAGTGTATCTTTTGTAAAATTTGAATCGAAAATCTGACAATTCATCTATGTTAAAACAACAAACAAATCTTCTTCGACGATAATGAAGTTATTAGCCATAAACATAAACGTTTATTTGCATCAACAGAACAGTTAACCTGCGTTGTTTCTCAAAGCACAACGATAATAATAACTTAACTATACTGTATAATATAAAGATACAATAATTAAAGTGCAAACAAAGACTACATAAATATTATAATCGTGCTGTTGCTCGTGATTGTCAGTCGTGGCACCGTGTTAGCGCGGTGCCTCTCTCTGCACGATGCCAATTTGTCAGAAATGAATTTACAACTCGAGAAGTAGTAAAATGGCATGCGAAAATAATAAAAGAAAGCAGTCGTCAACAGTGGTGGCGGTGAAGGCAAGTGAACTGATCTCGTTATGCATTGAGATTGAGGCATCACAGACAATGACATGCCGCAATAATATTCTTTTTGTAATGTTTTGTAAAAGGAACTTTCGCCTCCCTCGGCTAGCTGGCTGACGTACCAATGAGTTCGGTACGGGTGTAGATATCCCTTTGTTTTACGAGTTTATCGCAGAAGACGGATGAATCAAAACGACCACGTCTGCTTTTTCAACACAATGTAAGTTCGAATACTTTACGTTCGAACTATTTTCAGTGTAACCGGGTATCATTTAGCAAGATCTCTACCATTGCGCGCAGAACTTCGCCTCGGAATGTTGTGCGGAATAGATTCGTTCGTTGGCATTATAAAGAATATTGATATTAAATGGAGAAGATATTAACGAATTCGCGTGCAAAAAAAATAACCATTATGACGAAGCAGAACGTTCGTCATTACATTTACATTGAAATAAAACTATACTAGATATGAATATGTATCAGTTCAATCATACATCATATATATATATAAAAGAAATAAAATATCTTATGAAAATTGAAATGAATTTTTATACCTCCACACGTTATATAAAATTTTCTAATCAAAAATATTTAATAATCAATTATGGATCATTTTGATTGTTTATACAAATTTTGATTATTCACAGAACGATAAGATATAGAAAAAATTGAGAGACTTCTAATAATGCTGTTTTTCAAGTTCAGAAAATGAATTTAGATAAAGATCTAAGAACTGTTATTAATAATCTCAATTTTCATTTTTGATTCGCTGACGATTTATGTAAGATTCTGATTAGAAAATTGTAATAGACTGGTGAGATATTACTCTAGGAAACATTTTACTACATAACTTCAGTCTTGAAAGTTCAGTTTTTTTGTCTAAATGAATAAACTATACTTCATATTATTCTCTAATACTATTATATATTACTATACCATTTTATTATTTAAACTAACCACTATTATTATTTTAATTGTAAAAATGTAAGTATTATAAAAAAATACATGCAAAGTAATACCAACCACCTTCGTAACAGGTCATTGTGTACTTCGAATACAAATAAATATATGCATTCATTAATTTCTCTATAAAATGTTACAAATCATATAGTAATTACTGTGTGATGTAATTATACACTTTTCATTATAAACTAGGACACAGAGGTAGCTCTGGAAAAACATTTTAAAAGTAAGCAAGTCTATTTAAGAAAATATAAATATTAACTTAAAAAAGTATTCAAATTATATTCAGAACTTTTTCTCCTTTGAATGTTTGATTGATATTTTATTATATTTTTTATTAACAAATACTCTTTGAAAAATCACAAGTAAATTACTAGCAAACTTTCAAAAGATTTTACTACATGAATGTTACATTTGAAGATTCGAGTTTTATAGTACAGTTTTGGCACTACAGCTAAATTCATTTTAAATGACGATGATATAATTTTCAGAGTACTGTGTGTTACAAATTTTTTTTCTACAATCTCAGGTTCTTAATATGGTAGAAATCTCACGAGTAATAATAAAAATGATCAAAAATCATTTATGAAACAGTCTAATTACAAAAAACTTCTGTAGTTTGTGGAATTAATTAAGAATTTTTATACTTTATAAAGTACTGAATATTATTTTTTTAAATATTGAATGGAGTTTGAAATTTTCGGAAAATCATTTGATTAACAGATATTAAAGTATAAAATAAATCGTAGAAATTATCATTTGCTTAAAAATAAATAACTGTACAGAAACGAGTACAATAAATGTGTTATTTTTATTATTATTTTACTAAAACTATGTTTATACATGAAAATAAAAATATGAGCTAGTTTTTCTACTGTGAAGTTCATCATTACAAACGAATTCAAAATACTATCATTTACTGTTTTTCAAATTCTATTTTTAATTTGCATTAAAAACTCAAATTAATACGAATGAAATCTTTTATAAACTGACATTTTGATTGATATGACATGTATTCTTTCAGAGAACTTGTATATTCGTGTTTTTTTTTTAATTTCAGTTTCGTATAAAATACAACTATTTTCGTTTCATATCCGAAAACCATTAGTCAGTTTACAAATCGAAACAGTATCAATTGTAATGAAAATGTGTTTTTAATAATTATTTAAATGGTGTACGAAGACAATGCGTCTACAAGAATAGTACAAAAAAAAAGTATATTTAAAAATCAATTTAAATAAATCATCAATAAAGTTTGTTGGTTTCACTGAAAGAAAACACTGACGGAAGAAAAATTACCACTCTGTAAGGCTTTCATAATCGTTGACTTACACTATCCTTCGAGTGTAGTGTCTTGGAGATCTCCACCCTTTCTGCTTCACTCGTTTAACACAACTCGTTTACGATTCTATTGTGTTTGTGTTGCGGAGTGGAGGATGGTGGGACAAGAAACACGAAGCGTACAGTGTGTCGACGACAAAAGATGGAGAGAGAGAACGCTCGGTTAGGGGTAAAGGAAACGTAAAGCAATTCATTCTTTACAGAAGCCGTGTCCATGGAAAAAAATGTCAAAAAACAATAAATGTGTAACGCAACAATACCAATTACAGTTGAATGTTTTAATTTGCTTGCTCGTTTGTTTGATACTGTAACTGAATTCTGGCTACAACGTTACATACTTTGCATACGTTAAAATAATGCGATTACAGTTTTTGTAGACAAAAATATTTTCAATTAAGTCCGGGAATAAATGCAACGTTACCAAACACGATAAATGGAATTGTTATTGGTCTGTTAAATGACGAAAGAGTTGATTAAATATAACACAATGTGATTTAACAAGTACACTTTTATCTCAAATGGCACTATGTCTGAATAAATAGATGGGGTTTTTAAATTCGACGAAATATTTTCGGTTATTCTTAGGGCCTGAACGATTTTTTTATTTCTCGATTTGAACATAATCTGAAAGTACATTAAACAGAATTCGCAACGTACTGTTTTTAGTCGAACATTTTCACTATCAATAAATATACAAACTTATCGATTATTAAATATTATTAATTTAATACAAATCGATAGATCAATTTCAATGATTATTTCAAAACAATAAAATTTGGCTCAGGCGACAAAAATCTAATTTAAACATCGATTAACAAACTCATTAATTGAAATATTAATACTACTAAATAAAAAAGAATCGTTATAGATATATTTTACGGTTTTCATAGATATTCTCATTAATGATGTATTTATTTTCAATGGAATTTAAATTTATGGTTAACAGTAATTTTTCAAACAAATCTAAAAAAGACTTTTATTTTATGACCGTCAATTATAAAAAAGACAAATCTTTAAATAAACAGATTATTTTGTATTCTTTTATTTAAAAAATCATATCTGTTAATTTTTCAAAAGAATCTTTTAATAAAAATGAATATTTTTCAATCGAATCAAACACACAATTAAATATTAATAGTATGAATTAAAGGAATTAAAAAAGGAATAAACTTAAAAATACTATTTATTATTTTCGTTTCATGAATATTAATTATCGTTTTCGATTTCGTAAATTTCTTTCTCAAAACGATTTATTCTCAAGTGTAATACCAATCTGTAAAAATAAATAAAAACGAAGTCTTTATTTAATTATAAATAAACAAATATACTTTCAAAAAAACGAATTTATCATTTTATCACTCGTTTTAAAAGCTATTCACATTCTTTGTCGTCTTAACGAAATTTATCTTTAGAAAAAATAAATATTTTTTGAAATTGAATCAAACATTTAGAATTAAATATCTAATTACAGAAAAGAGATGCTGTCGATTAAAAAAAATATTATATTTATTAAACAGAACTTATTTTTTTATAATTTTTGATACTTTTTACGATTAGTTTTATTTTATTCTTCTAAATTCAGATTTAAAAAATGGTTATTTTTCTGTTAATAAAATTGTTGTCAAAAATGTTAAATAAAATAACTCACTGTTACAATATGCAATAATTAATTTAAAAAATAACTCTTACTGTTTTAATAATCGACGATTTATACATAATTATTTATGTTTCATTTTCGGTTTTATTTGTAAAAAATCTATTTATTCAGATAGATTTTTCTACATATACATTCATATATACATATTCGTGTGTGTGTGTGTGTGTGTCGATAAAAAAAAACAAGTTACAGTTTAGTTTATATTCTTTTGATAAGCGAGAAACTAGGAAAAACCTGCAAACGTGAAAAGTTTACAATCGTAAAAATTTTTAGTTGAAAACAAGGATGTTTATCAACAGATTTTATACTTTCTTGAAAACTTGATACATCCACGTACATATAAATAAGCTGATTGAGATATGTAACCCAATCACGTATGTGTCATTGCGATATGAGTCTGGCATCAGTTCTGGCCATTGCATGTACTGCTCAATTGCACCACTTCAGAGTGGAGTGCGGCGCTAGCTAGCACGAACGCCCGCCACCAGTTTTCTCTTGCGAAACTACTACACAACGACAGCTCAAAATTCTACAACCACTAAAACTTTCGTGGCGGTATTGCCAGAAAGTTGAAACTATTTGGTGAGGTGACGTCGTCAGATCTACAACACAACGACTGTTTGTTCATTAAGCTCGCTACCCGCTCGAACTCACACCAACAACTACTACCCCGACCATTGCAATCCACCTACTTATTGCGACCTCCGTGTATATGTGTGTGTGTTCTTCTAAGCCTCGCTAGATTGTTTACTTGAAGTGTGTCGGTTTATGCTTTGAAAAATACCAACTCTTGCCTTTGAATATCTCAACTATCAACGCATTTTCTCTCTGAATTCAAATTATTTATACACAGTAATTCCGTTTATACACATTGTTAATTTGATTGATTAGATATTTTGATAATAAAACATATTTTTCACTAATACTATGTCTTACGTTTTTAAACAATATAGCGTCTGGCAATGTAGATAAATTCATAAATAAATTTTTCACTCACCCCATATATTAATAATTAATTATTAATCATTTTTGATTGTCGTTTATGTGTATTTCGATAGTGATGTCATCATTTTCAGAGCACTATGGCACAGAAAAATATTTTTCTATACATTCCTGCTTTAATAATACTTTGTAAGAGAAGAAAAAAATGAATAAATCATGTCCATGTCTTAATTATTAACTTGGTACATGTTTTAAGTGACAAATAGTAATTTTTCAAAGGGATTAATTTCATGTTCATTATTAACTGTATTAACCATATGTAAAAAAGCAACTCTATGAACTGAAAAAATCGTTCTGTATTTATTTGCAAAGAACACTAATGGTTGAAGTCTCGAATTTGAAAAAATCATTTAATACAAGTATGAACTAAGGCATCGATATAATAATTGTTTTTTTTTTTATATTTAAGTCTGTTGCGAGGGTTTAAATTCAATTTGTTTACATTAAGAGTTTTTATAGTTTATTCGAAATGTCCATAAGAGAACTGAATAACAATTTTAAAATAAAACAATAGTGACTACTAAATTAAGAACATTGATACTGTTAATGTGATTTAATAGATATTTACCGTATGAGTAGAGAATTTTAGAGGAATGTATTTAATAACCGTAGTCTAAAAAAATACAATTATAAAATCTTCATTTAAAACAACTTACGGTCGAAAACCAGTGTTCTTTTTTCGTATAAACCTCACGTACACGAAACGTTACTTATTCGAGTAAAAAAGAGAGATAAGTACCGTCGACATAACAGTAAGCAAGTTGCACTGAGAAGCATTACGGCATTAGGGATGCAAATGCTAGCTGATTATCGTTGGCCCGCGAGGCGTGCCTCCTCTGGCCCATCGAGATGTGAACCGTGGCACCGCGAGTGAAACACTCTCAAGCACTGCTTATTATCATGCAAATTTCGAAACGTCTTACGTACGTTCGCCATCGCTTGTATGTATGTATGTACATCGACGACGCAGACAAACTCCGCAAATTCACCTACTTGTGTATAGAGTCGAGAATTGGGTTTGTGACTCCCGTCATTTAGTTATAAAGTGTTTGTGTGTTGTATGTACATACATATGTTTAATTTTACGGTGTGTGGATCAGTTTGAGTGATGTAAAACCCACGGGTGAAAGTTTCTACCCGCACGCAAAAAATATACTGCTTTGAATGTGAGCGGAGTAAAGTCTTTGTTTATTTATTTAAACATTACACAGACCTACCGCAAAATGAATTTCGCTCAGAAATTGTACGGATTAAACAAGTTTTGATAATGTGTTTACGTTTATTATTTTCATTTTTATTATATTTTAACATATCAATTATATATAAACGTTGGTATGTGAATGGTAACAAGTTTAATATAATAATTGCAAAATTCACTTTTCCCTCAAAATAAAATCTAAACAAGAATTTATTTTACAAAAAAAAAAACACTGAGATCTGATCAACACATTTCAGAAACTTAAAAATCATTCTAAATTAATTTTAAAAAAGTTCTCTAATTAAAATCGACTGATTAGAAAAATATTCCTTAAATAATATCAATTTTTAATTTAACACAACAACAAAAAAAATGAAATACGAACAGAATATACATACAAACGACTATTAATTAGAATTAGAAGAGAATAATTAATGCTTCTACATATAATCTTAGTGAATTTGCAAACCAATCCATAGAAATAAATTACAGTAATAGTAAACATAAAAAAAACATATTGAATTTGCTCAGAGTCCACAATTGAATAACTCAGGTTGTTTGTATATCAATTTACGGAATTAAATACTATCCAACAAGATTTTAACAAAGTTACTAAGTTGAATGGCGAAGGGAATTTCGTGAGAGATAAATTTCACTTAGGAGTTTCCCGGATGTAAGTTAAGCGGACCGTATTTGTAACACTGAATGAAATTCGAATACGAAAATGTATTGTTTCGATTCAAAAATAATATCTAAGGTTTTTATTACATTTACTTTTATTGAAATGTATACACATTTTTTATAGCATTTATATAAATCTGTACACATTACATTTTTTTTATTTAAATTATGTTACGGTGCTAATAAAACTGAAATTCAAATCTTTTTCATCAGTTTTTTCAAACGAGATATTTTTTAATTAAAGACGATATACAATAACATTTAATTCAAATTCATAAAAAAAACACCTACAGAAGGTTAAAATGCTAATTATTCAGCTACAAGTATATTAAAAAATATATTTATGTTTTTGGAAACGTGCGAATTACTTTATAAACATCAGAAATCTTTGTGCGAAATAAAAATTGTTTGTTATAAATAGTAGATATTTTATAATTTATAGTTTTCATTAGGAAATTTGTTTGAAAACAATTATTCGAAATATATTTTTTATAAAGTACAAGTCTTCTAAATAATTAGAAAATCTTTCTGCATCTAAGTATATTTAATGCGCCAGTTTGTTCAGATTGAGTGAATTCAGGTAGTTTATTTCAGATCATAACGAGTCAGGTCAGATCAGGTCACATCGGTTCATGGCATCATTATTAAACATTCTCTTGGTGATTTTGGTCTTGATAAATCATTTAAATAGTTCTCTGTCAGTTTCAACTTTTGACCCATCCACAGATACTTTCCAGGCAAACTTCTTTTATTATTATAAACTTATTTGAACTACAAAGCTACCTGAAGGTGGTTTTTCATAATTTGAATTGTAGATCATGACTTGAGTAATTTACAAGGGTATAAGTTATGATTACAGATATAGAAACAAATAATTATAATTTTAGATTCAATCAAACAAAACAGCATTCTATAGAAATGGATTAGAAAAATTGTAATAAGCTATTGAAGTGATTACAGTTTGATGATGGATTTAAAGAAAAAATAAATTTCTATTCTGTTTTAATGGGATCCTTCTCTTTTTTCTTGAGATTCACTCTCATACTTAAATATTAATCATATTCTGTAATAAAGATAGAGTATACTGAAAAAAGATAATTATTTAAGACTTCATTACTGCTGAATTTGATTATAAAAGTAGGAGTATTTGTTTAAATATTAAAGATATAATTACTACAAAGCAAACAAGTAATGAGAGTGTTTGTAATAAAAATGAAAAAAAGACTGATTAATGAAAATCTTTTTTCAATACAAACAAAATGCTAAATTTAATTATATACCTAATTAACTTCATGCTCGAACATTTCATTTATTTTCAAATTCAATTAAAGTATTCATTAGAAAAAAACGAATCGATAAATTCTTGAAAAACTCGTTTTAAGAATTAAAGAACGTAGAACGAGTTAATTATTTTCAATATAACGTATTTATTTGTTCACTGGTTTAAAATACATGTTAAGTGTTTGATCAACAGTTGTGTGATTTTAAGTTTTGGAATTATTATTATAAATGTACGATTTAAATGCATTGTTTTTTAATTTGAGTGGTAAAAGTGTATTAAACGTGCGCTGCGTGCCAAGGTGAATTGATATTTATTGATTGGGTTATATATAAGGTATAGCATATACAATTGTTGTTTATTTCTCTTCTGTGTTAATTTCTTTTTAATAATTGGCACTGTCGTAAAAATATTTCGATATTTTCACATTATTCTATCAAAGCATAGTAAACGAAAAAGAAAACAAACGTTTCGAAAATGTCAACCGACGTTTACCGTGACTAAAGTTTGACGATGGCTAATAAAAAGTATAAAAACGATATTGTCTATAACACAAAGTCACAGAATGTGGGTATGATAGGCGGGTGTGACGCCACGCGTTAATGTAAGCAACAAAGCGTGGGAGGCGTCAAACATCCAACTGCTACCGCACACAACAAAACATACACACACACACACATTCACATATATACACCTTCTTCTTATTGCTCTTAATTCAAGCAGCCTGTTTTCAGGTTCGTTTGAGTGCTCCTTCAGGAATGAAAGCAGAAGCCAAGTAGAAGCTTTTAGCTAGAATCAATACAAGATGTCCTGGCTCGTCGTTGGCAATATATCTTATTGTTCCGGGAGGTACATTGTACGCTCGACTTGTGTTGGGGTGCGGGACGTAACAGAGATGTTTCTCCTTGTTTCGTGCAGATAAATAACGCGGAACAGAACAGCAGGTCGACAAAGTGCCCCCCTCGCAAATAAATAAAAGAAATATTATTGTCAAGGTGCGTGATTTAGATATTCGGGAATGGTCACCCCTCGTTTCCACTGTGACAATAACAAATAAAGAGAGATAAGCGAGAGAGTGTATTTAACGCAAACTATTGTTCTTTAATCGGAATTCTAACATCTAAGTGTAAGTCCGTTTACGAATTCGAACAATCGATTCAAACTTCACTTCGTATTCTCTAAAAAATCCGGATAAAAAAAATAAAAACGTACAACTATTACAAGTCGTTTTATATTTTAAGTCATAACTGTTTCACCAGTATGTTTTATTACAAAAAAAACAAACATACATTCGCAGTAATAATCGATAATTCAAATTAAAAAAAATGAAATTATTCACATTTGTTAACTGGAAAAAGATAATTTTTATTCGAAACTTTCTGAGATTAATTAAATATCTTATAAAGTTGGAAATTTCGTTTATTTCCGCAAAATCACGCTTTTATTCCAACTTTTCCTCTATAGTACATTTTATATTACAATCTATCTACCACATCTATTTAAAACTGTCTATATTTTTATTTGAATTTCTATAACCGTCTATTTTTCATTCTGTTTGTAATTTGCCTGTCATTAAAACATGTTTTACTACGAATTCTATAAATACTTTTAAATGTCATTCTTATTTCATACAGAAAAAAATTTAATTCAAGATTAATTAAATGTTTCTAATATCAGAAACTGAATAATATTTAAACTAATTGAGAATGAAGACGTAAACATTCATAAATGATTAATAATAAGTATGTACTATTAATTAAACAATTACATCATATTGTGGTTTTATAACAGTTCTGTCTTCAAAACTAATATGTCCGGTGCATAAAACAAGTACATTTGTGGTTTTAAAACCAGAAACAAGGAAACTTCTTATATAAATCTACAGTGGATTTTTTTATTTGATTACTGGAGGTTATTAAATAATAAAATAAAAACTATACAAATGTTAAAGATATAATTATATGTTTTTATGCAAACGTACACGTTAATGTACTACCTCTTCACTTCTATTTTGTTAGATTACTGTTAAAATGTTCTACTGCGATTGATTTTAGATTCTGGCCCGTCTTCTGATTAATTTATAATTATCTGTTTTTGTACTTGTGAATCCCTTCGGTGTACTGTCTTTGTGTTGTTAATTTTAGCAAATCACTTAAGTCCATTATTTGAAATCAAATTTTAATTCTTCATCCATGCGCATCTGAGGATGGTTCAAGAAACCAGTCGTGATAGATAAATATTTAAGTGAATAATTAGTACAAAGAACACCAAATTAATACTTTTTTAATAACTTTATTTATAAAGAGTGTACACTAATTTATCAGAAAATTACTCAATCAGTAGAATAATTCAATAGTAATCTACTTGGATAATTAGAATTTTCAAATTTTTTTTTATTTCAATACTTGTTTATATTTTGAAAGCGTTTCATTCGAAAATATTGAAAACACGATGACATTTGTTAAATTCACAGATAGCTGTTTTCAACTTTTAATTACTATTGATTTAAATATTACTGAAAATATGGTTTTCAATGTTTTAAATTCCTGAAATGAATTTAAGAAATCTTTCTTTTATATTTGTGGGAGTGTTTTTTTCTTTTTTAGAATAAACCTTGAACTACACTTGAAACAGAAGTGTTTAGTAAAAGTTTTACAGACATTCTATCAGGATTGAATTATATATTACGTTACTATTCCGACGATGCTTCTTACGAAATTCGCATCGAACACGACAAAAACACTTACATGGTACGATATACCTGTTTAGTTCTGCGGTCGTTCGAGGATCGTGTCCTTTCTGCACATTTCTACGTGTGGCGAACTGTACATGAAACTTGCGAAATCAAACTTTGTTCAATCCGCATTGCAACAAGTCACAGGTTTCCCCCCTTTTGAATACACGGCTGTCTTGCTGTCTGACCTCACATCAGACATCAAACCTGTTCACAGTACAACGACCACAAACTCACGAGTTACTCTAAAGTCAGGTTCACAGTTCGTGTGATGTCGGCAAGATCGAAAATTGTAATTTGGCAATTGATATAGTATTTGAAATGTTTAGTTATTTTATTCAGGAGAGAGATAATTTTGTAAAATTGAATTTGATTTTATTAAAGAAAATATATTTTTACTATACAGTTAA
Organism: Acanthacorydalis orientalis; assembly: GCA_034766995.1. Classification (NCBI taxonomy): domain Eukaryota; kingdom Metazoa; phylum Arthropoda; class Insecta; order Megaloptera; family Corydalidae; genus Acanthacorydalis; species Acanthacorydalis orientalis. The sequence continues at coordinate 31,337,435 of CM068321.1, read as the reverse complement.
AAACAATTCTCATATTACATTTCGAACTTTCATTACAGATTTTCAGACATAAAAAATCTATGAATAGAAAATAATTCCTATTCTTTTATTCTTAATAATAATAAAAAAAATACTTCTTTATTAAAAAATGACTAGAAATAAAATTTTAAATTAAATTAGAATAAATCAGTCCGATCCTAGGATTTAATTTAGAAACAAAGTTATCATTTCTTACATATGCCATGCTTCAGTATCTTGCCGAAAACGTATAGAAAAGAAAACAACAATTTCTCAATGCAAGATAGTAATTTATTCCAGTTTTTCACACTTCCTTTAAAAAATTAATATTTAACTATATTTATACAGAACATTTTACTACAATTTAATAGTTTTAATTATTCTTTTGAGATAATATCCGCGAAAGATAGAAAAATTAATCTGAAGAAACTTCTTTAATATAGAATACTTATTAAAAAGAAAATCTAGTGTTAAAAAAAGTTATTATTGTAGTCACTGTGATAGTGTGCACATATAAACTAACCTAATTCAAATTTTTATAAAAAAAATATTTCTTGAAAGGATTGATCATTTGTTGTAATAACTGCATAGATAATTCATTTTAAATTTTGTAAATTTGTAAATCTGAATATCAAAAATTTCAATAGTTCTGACTGACACAAAGAAAATAGTTGTATAGAATATAATATTAAGTTATTAGAAAATTTATAGGGAAATATTAGAGAAATTAGAGGACGTTTAAAACGCTAATTCATTGTTTATGTTAACGAAAAAAAATTAGATTGAAAAGTCAATAATTGTAAGCAATGTGTTTACATTTTTCTGACAGTCTGTAAAACGATAAAAATATCCACATGATTTCTCATTCTCCTTCAAATATTATGATCCATCTCTACAAACACGTACAAATCCATCTTACAAACAATATGAATATTCATAAAAGCGTCCGTTTCTTTTTTCCCCGCTGAAAATCTTAATTGGGTCTCTAAACTGATATATTGTTTGAATCCACCTCAATTTCGTCTCGCAACTAATCCTCGAATCTCATCGTCTGTGCGTCAATCTGTGCCTGAGCTTGTGGTCACAATTATCTCCGTACCGCGACGAAGTCTCAGCATTCCTGGGACACGTCTCTACAGGTCGACGCTAATCCGTGTTCAACTTCGACAAGAATGTCACTTCACCAGTCCAACGTTCCTTCATCACTCAAGACAAGCTCGTTTAAAGTCACAGTCTATTTATCTGCAAGAAAGTGAACGGCACATCCACCACCACCGCAAGCTATAAATTTGATGACTTCATAAGATGTATTTTCGTTGAAAATCAATTCGGTGGCGTGCGTAATAATTTACTTTCCTAACTAAATACGCACACGAATACACATACACATCTCTATACACACCCACACACATGTGTATATATATATATATATATATATTAAATTATCATTATAGATTTTCCTACATTACTAAAATTTCTTTTTAATCTAATCTCCAAATAAATATTTACCAATTTTTTTATCTATTATCCGTTAAAAATTACACATTATTATTAAAATCTATACATTATATTATTTAAAAAAAAATGTAAATTTAGAAAGAACGCATATAAATTTCCAGACATAATTACAAATATACCCAAAATAAAAATGATTTTTACTTACAAAGTTCTTTTTTAGAAAGGAATATATATTATCTAACTAACTAACTCAATAGTGTGAATTTAGAGAAAGGTAAAACTAATTTATGCAATCACACATTTCTATTAATTTTTATTCACAAACTTATTTACTTTGGTGATCGATTCTAAATGTTCTTTGACCGAGGATTATGGAGAACAGAGTTTATGATAAATACTTGTTCTATTTAATTTATTGATGATCTGATTCAACAAGGGATTTCAATTCATCATTTGATGTGTTCTTCATATATTTTGTTGCTCGATTTGAATTTTCAAAACGAGCATTAAGTACTGTTTACTGTCAATAAGTTCGTTAATGTCTTTACCTACCTCGCTGACATTCATGTCATGAAAAAAAAAACACCAATGTCATCACTGTTACTGTCACCAATGTTATCTCATATGTGTTTTAATTTGGACTTAGAACTTTTTTCAAGAATGGAATAAAATTAATTTATGAAAAATTATGGCAATATAGATAAAAATTGAGCTCAAAAAACAGTTCGTATAATAATATTTTTCCTGGTCCTTTTCTTTTTTCTCTCCCTTTATTTATCTCTCTCTCTCTGTATATATATATATATATATATATATATATGTGTTTGTGTGTGTGTATTAATTACAAAATTACACGAATTAATATTTTATATGCGTAGTGCAAGCTGAACCCGACAGTTTTTTGATTAAAAAGAACATTTTTCCATCGATAACTAAAAATCGAAAGGAATGTTAATTGAATCTTTAATGACAAATAAATAATGTATTAAAATTAGTTACGTTGTGTAATATTCATAAACAATGAGCAGTGAAATCCTAATATTATATGAACTTTATTGCACCATTTAAAAACAGTGAATAAACACACGTATCCGAACGTTATACAACTCCAGTCCGTACATTCGTTTTATTAGCGTCGTTCTGTTCTTCAAAATATAAACTATATAAACGTACTGAATTAATTAAACAATCTGCTTTGAAAAAGATTCAACTTAAGCATCGGAATCGATAAAATAAAAGTTTCGAATAGTGAACGTGCACAACAACAACATTTCCCTTCGTCGGTTTTGCGAATATCACCAAAAACGATGCAATAAATACGATGAAACAACGTTCGGAGGTTTTACAAATATACGAATATACTATTTTTGGTTTGTAGAAGGCCACTTGCATTCGAACCACATTCAGGATTAATACTGGTGGACTTTAAAATGGTTGCGTGGCCACACAGCACTTGTGTTTGCAGGGCAAGTAGAACCGTATTGGCGATCTTCCAGTTCGAATTGTTATGATTCGAATAAAGTGAATGTACACTATTACCAATGGGTAAATGAATAAAACAGTAGTCGGGAATTTAATTTCTAGTTCGGATTTAGGTCTACGTGGACGTAAATATTTCTTTTTACAAGAAACGGAGAAAATGAATACAGATCATTAATTAAATAACAGTTGATTAAGAAATAAAATAGATATCTGTTCCTCAAAAACAGCATTTTTATTAAATAACAAATATATAAGACACGACATGTCTGTAAATGATTTCATAAAAAAAATCTTATACATTTTAAAGTATAAGTTTGAATGATACAAAAATCCCTGTTCATCTTATGTCAAATTGCATATACCTCCATTAGAGATTTTACTCTAAATTTAAGTATACATTGATCAAATACTTCATTTTTTACACAGAGTGGCTTTGTGGATATAATATAGAGGCGTTCGTCCAAATAAGCTTTTTATTCTCCTGTTTACTTCTTCAATGAATGATACATCTTTGGTAATAAGCTGACTTAGATAGATATACTTCATAACTTCTATTTCTGAACAGTTCTTCTGAGGCAGCAGAAAATAATTTCGGCGAAACTGCATCTTCCTGTTTTACACCTTTCTCGATTTTTATCTTTTTTGTTTCTTCATGAAGCTTCACAATCAAGGTTGCATTCTTGTAGATGTTATCTAACAACTCGATGTATGTGTCCTCCATGCCTTGGTTTTTCAATGCAGATATGACCGATAATGTGGTCTATAAATCCAAGACATACTGATTTATATATATATATATATATATATATATATATATATATATATATACAGTTTGTGTGTGTGTGTGTGTCAATATGTGGAAAATTAATCGATGTTCTTAATAAAATAAAAATATCGTATTACTTTCATGATACGAACAGTGAATTTATATATGTTCGTCATTACAGAAAATTAGTTTTTATACCCTTACACTCTCACTTTTCAAGCAACTCGGCATAATGTGGAATAAAAGCGTACGAGTGGTTGATCAAATTTCTTGTTTTCATTTGTATGTGTGTGCGCGTGTGTATATATACCGCAGTGTATAAGAAAAGGAACTTCATGAATTTGCGAGACAGGCGGCAAACGGCAAGCGGTCACTATTTGAATTTGTAGTGTGCAGCATTGTTACAAGAAGTAGCCAATATCCGCGCGAAGCGCCGCAGCGCGGGCGACCGGCGCCAACCGGGCGACGTTAGCGCCCATCCGCACATAGCGTATATTCTGTATATAGGCTAAGCTGTATATTTATATTCTGCGTGTATATTTTATATACTCAAGCACACAAATTTGTAGTGGTACTCTGTTTAGAATACACACCCGACACGCACTATGTCTAAAATAAAGTTGAAACTATTCATAACAATATTTATTACTGTACATTCTTTGAGGACATTTCTGTAAAAGCTTCTTCTGCTCAGTAGCTGACATATGTAGATAAATTCGCTAAAAGGATTCTACATATTGTGTTTCTCGTTGAACTTGTGACTCGTTTTAAAGGTTGATGACGTAATAAATTATTTATCTGATAAAAAAAAATATTTTAATAAGAAGTTTTATTGCCGAACGACACTTAAGAGCGTCACATCGGACTATCGTCCACATCTCGAATCAAATTTTACGAGGTGGACATATATATGTAAATATAAGTGTATCGTGATTTACTTATCTATATATAAATAGAGTTAGATATTGCAGTATACACTCCTATATATAAAAGATATACTTTCAATTAGATAAATATTTTCACACAGTAATATTTCATGTGAAATAAGTAAAACTGTCAGATATTTCTTTATATAATCAGAACTATGTTCAAACATAACTTTGTTTTTATATTAGTCGCATGTTAGAGTACGACAACAAGATGTTTCTCTCTAAAGTATGACTGGAAAACAAAACATGTCTTCGATACACATTTTTCTGCCTATTAATGTTCTAAATTTGATGGAATTTCTATCAAAATGCAGCTAAGCAACAAATCAAAATAATTAACAATCCATTATTGAATATTTTTGATCAAAAAATGGTTCTGCGATTATAGAGGCGTGGAAAATTGATTCGTGAACTTGAATTTATCCACAGTTGGACAATTATTATTTTATTTTAATTATAACAGCCAGAATTAACAAGAAAATATTGTTTGTTAATAAAAACGAAAACTATACTACACAAGTTGTTTCATTTTGAATTTTTTTTTAGTATATATATATATATATATATATATATATATATATATATGCGTGTGTGTGTGTGTATGTATGTATAGATTTGTGACTGAGATTGTGTTTTATTTTGTTTTATTTTTTATACGTTTTGTTAAAAGTATTACATGTCGACGCAGAAAAAATAAATAAAAACGTCTTGAAGAAAGTAATAAATTTCGTTTCGCATTAGTTGATCGTAACGTTGTTATCCATTAAATTACATAAAGCAATGTTTTCCATAAATGCAGAATATAATGATTTATTGTCGAATGAAAGTATGTTCTTAATAAGATGATAAATTTAAATAAATTCAAATCATAAAAAAGGGAATTAAATATTATGTAAATAGAAGAGAAGATCGGACGATGCAACATTCATGAATTTATTCATATTAATTCGTCGTCGAATGAATATGAAAAAATAAAAATAAAATAGAACAGAGTCCCTACACGACAGATACGTACGTGCGGCCCACCCTTCAAAACATAAACTCGCTTCTGCAATTAAATTGCTACTATAAAACAGTATTTCTTTTATTGTGCATCTTATTTTATTGCACGTCTGTGTTTCACTGAAAAAAAAATGCATTCTCGTTCTTCTGTGTTCGAACACCGATCACCGATATGACAGACAATTTTAATACGAATCCCGACAATAACTAACTAGTAGCGACGTTAGCGTCGAACACGTATAATCAAATCATTCCGTTCGGGAATGAAACGACGCAAAAAAGTCGCAGTCTCTTTATTTGGAACGCGAAAGTCCATAGTAAGAGTCGCGTCGCTCGACAAGTATCCCCGATGATATTCGTATTTTTATTGCACATTTTATAAATGTATATTTTACCGATCCCTGGATTCGAATTGTCAAGTGATCCAATCTCTTATCAAGTACTTTAGAAAACAAGCTATATCGTGTAAAAAAGATGAATCCGTGGAACGATGACAACTCTGATAAAAATAACGTGTTTTCGGAACGAAATTTTATCGTTGGAAAAATGAATGTGTTTTTCTCGGTGTTTAAATTGTACGATATAAATTTTTGTGCGCGCTTAGGTAAAACATTATTATTATTATTATTATTTATACGTACGAATTAAAGTTCAATGCGATGTTTTATTTATTTATCTGCAGCATAAACTTATATGAACATACATTAGATTTCAGTGGGAATAAATGGTAATATAAGAAGAAACACATTTCTTTCTATCGATATGTTATTCTTCTTAAATAAAATGTCTCTACTGATCATAAAAATGAATAATTACATTTTACATCGATCGTATTATAATCTAAATATATTAATAATCTCTACCTGTATATCGTCTAAGTTTCAAACACTCATCTCTTCTATTAACACTCTAGTCATTTCGAACATTTAAAGATGCATTTCTGAATAAAATATTATAAAAATTTTTTCTAGTTTAAACAATCGAATAATTCTTCGTATATTTTTCCTTTTTTACAAAAAACATTGTTTTTTTTTCAATTTCTATCATTTTATAAAAGTTGTAGATATACAGGCTTTAATCTTGTGAAATACATAATTAATCCTTTGAAGCCGGGTGAGGGAAAGGGTGCTAACATTTTTTAACACATATTTTCGATTAATTAGACATTATTTTATCGCAGACAAAATAAAAATTGGAAATTTGTCGGTTACAAGAAAAAATATGTTAATTCAGATTAGGCATTGGAAATTTCAATACTAGTTACAAGTATTATACGTGTGATTTTTGTTTAAAAAAATAAAATATTAGGCAAGTACATCTTTGAAAATAAATAAAATATTTTATTTTGTTTTACTGTGAAAAAATTATATTTAAGTAGCGATTCGTTTAAAATTTTTAACATTTATCAAAGTTTAGTTTGAGAATCAAAAGAGATTTGAATTAATAATTTATTCAATGCAACTTTTGTCTGATTACAAAATAATTTATTAAAGTAAAAAATATCTTAAAAGACGGAATTTATATCAAATATATTAATTCGATTAATAGCACATTTTAAAAAAAAATTACATGGAAAATAAAAATTTTATGTATTTTAAACAAGGCTCATATAAACATATTTCAAATACTGATTTCAGTAAGATATGAAACGACAAAAAAAACTTATTATAAATTGCAAATAGGTTCATCTTCATAGACTGGAAGAACAATTCAATCTAATTCTCTAAACTGAGCTAATCTTATAGCTTTTAACGCTTATTAAACCCAACGACAATGCGTAACGTCAATGAGTGAATATAAAAAAAAAGATATGTTGAAATTAGACTCGAGATTGCAGTCAATATGAGTTTTAATCACTCTAAAGCCTATTATCGCACTGTCCAATATACCTTAAATAAAACATGACTCAGTATTAGCCGTACGTTCGAAACTTTCTCACTGCGAGGGTGATAATTTCGTTCATATACGTTTAGATTTTAATGTAAGAGGATTATGGCGTTTAATATAAACACTTTGTGTCAGATAAGTGCATTATGGTTCAGACGAATGTGCATTTTTCTTATGAACGGATCGAAAAAATCAAATTATCTCAGTAGATTTATCGACACTGACAGATATATTGCTAGAAAATTATTTTCGAACAAACCAGAAAAAAAAACAACAAACACGGAGTCCTGTCTGGAACGAGCGCGACAGACAGACAGCGTTGTTGCACGGCGATTCATCTGTCCGCGTTAAATCAACCGATCAATTATAAATATGCCTGTATAAATTTAATAGTTTATGTATAATAGCTCCGAGTTAGATTTTAATAGGTAATGAATGTATAGCGCGGCGCACTTGAATCATCTAGGACAAATAAAACGTGCTAGTAAATTGGTGTCATGAACATATTTGATTTACGTACAGTAGAATTGTATTTGCAGTTCGTTCCATTACATAACCGTCCAATTTGTTTTTGATGTCTAGCTGCTTTTAGTACAGTATATTTGAAACCAATTTCAATATGCTAATATGTTCGTCTTTTTAGTAAATAAATTGGAAATATCGTGGAATAAAATCAGGAGACGAGAGGTAAAAATATTGCATATTGTATTTATATGTCTATGGAAACGCGCATGTAATTCGAATGCATGCTGTTTTTGTCTGCGTTGGGGTTGAATTGTCTGAAACGGATTGTTTCATCAAATGAACATTTTTAACTATTTGTTAAAAATGTTACATATATATATATATAATATTAATTGAATCCAGGGGTGAGAAACTTACGATCTGTGAGATGTTTTAGAACTGACTGGGATCATTTTTGAATTATCTTTATTCCAAGTACGGCTTTAAAATATTTTATAGTTCTATTTTATTTATAGAATTATTTTATAGTTCTCTGTAGACATGACGAGGTCTGTGCAAAAACATACATTTTCACAAATGATTTAAGTTTAGTGTCGTGGATGCAAGGGATAAAAAAATATATAAAGAAGTGAAAACAATGTTCATGTATGTAATATAGATAAAACCTGATTAGAGATTACAAAGGACAGGATACAGTTCTACCATTGTGAATAAATTATTTTTTATAGATGAATTCTTTTTTGGCCCCAAAGCACAAAACTTTTAGTGATTAAAAATGTTCAATAAATTATTATTGATGATTCTTGAATGTCTCTTATATGGATTTCGAGTTTTAGGTTAAGAAAAAAATCAATTCTAGAGACGAAACACCTTAGAATTAAATATGTCATTAACTCACAATATAATTTTGAGTACTGTAACTAAATTCACTTTTACAAATGATTTTTACTAACGTTTCCATAAATAAATCGAATTAAAAATGTTCAATAATCGAATACTGCTATTTTTTGATCAGAAGTATGAGAGAAAAACTAATTTGTGACATTGAATTCAGTCACAGTGTCAGAACTATATTCTGAACAACCTAGTAAAAACGAAACAGATGCTTTATAAAATTCTATTAGTTATTAAGTATGAATCGATATAATTTTAATAGATACTTCATTCAACGATTTTTTGGTAATTATTAAGTAAATAAAGCAAAGAAAATTTCGTAGAAATTCAATCAAAGCTTCATTGTAATAAAAATATACTGACCTTTGATCTATTTTATATTTTTTTTTCTTAAAAAAAAACGATCACAGTAAAATCTACAAATAACCATTTCGTTTCGATTGTAAGTTAATAAATTCTAATACTGGTTTTAAAAATATATGCCGAGTGAACGAATGACCATTGCACTGAAAAGGAAAATAAACTGAATAATACTCATCTGAGTTTCTATTGATTGAATCAACCATCAGACAAACTCGAATGTTCTAGATATTGAATAAGAAAAATTAGAATGAAAATAAATATTTTCATTCAAGAATTTCAATCATCAACTATGCTTATTTTATTCCTAAATTATGTGCGTGGTTTCTTTTTAAAGCAAGAATACTATTTGAGTATTTTTTTAGTTAGTGTAAATTGTAATCAATCAATGTTTGAATTCGAGTTGAAGATTTATAATTGAAGTGTTTAAAATTGATTTATTGAAATGGACAAACAGGAAAGGTATCGCCTCATATCGATAGTAAAATAAGAAAAAAGTGAATCTATGACAAATACGATTGATTTTCGATTATGTGCCACACAGTAACACTGTCGTACAATTCCTCGCGTTAATAAATATTTAGTGGCATAACGTTATTGTAATTACACCTCTATATAATAATTGCTAAATCATAAAAACGTAAATGCAAATGTTGTGTAGGTACGTAGTGTATGTCGAACCGACTGCCACGATGCAATGTGTACGTGGACAACAACGTCGAGGTGGTTCGTAATGAAAGCACCTCATTAGCCCGCGAGCACAAGCCAATGCCTATAACAACTATACGCAGAGGTGTCCGGCCGAGAGAACAAATGATAAATTGATTTTCAAAACTGTCGACCGCAAAATGAACAGAACAAAACCCGGAACCATTCATTAATCCGTTATATATACATATAACGGCGCAACATTACATACACATACGGCGGGTGTGTGTTTGTGTATGCATGTGATGTGTGTGTATGTGTGTGTGTATGTATGCGCGTGTTACGTACACACAGTCAATGCATTTGGTCACGTACAAAAAATAATGGATCTACATTGTCATCGTCATTTGTAATTCCCGATAAAGTGCAATTAATTTTTCTACGATATCACTTGAAAATATATCTAATGGATTTTTCATTGATGTGAACGGTATGTTTTCGAATGTGCAGTGCGGTCGGTTTGAATTATTTCAAGTTCCATTCTTTTAACGTTCACTGTTGAATATATTTTATACTGAACACAAACATGATAAAGTTGGTAGGAAAATAATTGATGTTCTTGTTTTTTCAATCCTAACCTTAATTTTGTTCAATGAATCATTTCATCGTGATCATGTTAATATAATTTTAAAGTGCATTTATCGGTCTCTACTTTGGTAAATTCGATTTTGGTTTTATTAATAATTTTGCTTCAAATTGGACTACTGAATTAAAGATCGAAAAGAAGTACATAAGAGCAATTTTTTTGTATGAGTTCAGAACGGATGGTAAAGCGGCACAAACTGCTTGTTAATTAAACGATGCTTTTGGTGTGGGTACTGTTAAGAAACGTACGGTGTAATGGTGGTTCCAAAAAAATCGTGCTGGGGACGAGAGGATGGAAGATGAAGAAGGTCTAGGGTATCATTCTTCAGTTCATAACAACCATCATAATAAACCGAGAGGTTGCACAAAAATTAGACGTTTGCCATCCAACAGTTATGGACCGTTCAAAATAGCGAGCTTAGAAAAATGTATATGAATTTGAAGGTTATAAACCGAAATTATTTTTCTACCAACCTTATATATATATATACTGATATCTGTACTGATAATTATAAGATTGGTTATACATATTTATAAAATTGCATTTGTGTCTCTATTTGAAGATAGACAGATATAATACTAAATTCCGTTGTTCTCCATAGAACTGAATGACTTAAAAGATTGCATTTTTGAGAAAATTACTTCATTGGTTTTATGAGACGAAATATGAGAAAAATATGATTGTTAAACTTTGATGATAGTTGCTATAAAAGAAAGTTATAATTTATTTTAGTGATTGGAAAGTACAATTCCTTAGAATTAATATTTTAACACCGTGAATATTTTTGAATTGGTTTTGTATGCATGTACGATTTTGATTTCACATATAATTTGTTTGGAAATATTAAAACTTTTAAAAAGTGACTTCGAGAGGAACGATATTTAATCGAAAAAAGAATAAGTATACATATTTATACTGGAATCAGAACCGAAATAAACACACAAACAGAACACCCCTTGAATCAAATCCGTACGTCAATGCTGTCGCACAGAAAACTGCCCAACTTTCATAAACATTCAAACCAAATTTGATTTTAACGTGTATATAAAGCTGTGGCGGTAACAGCGTGTACAGTACAATATGATTCAATGGTCATGTCGAATATGAATTGAGGTGTTGAGTCTGGTGTAGAGTGCGGTCATGTGAGCGGGGTTCCGGGGAGACCGGTCGTACAGATCCGAGTGGCTTTCATCGGGCTCAGGTTTACACAGAGTAATTAATAACGCCCTGGATCATGGAGAGGACATGTAGGTGCGCCTGTCAGCATTGATTTCATTAGCACTTTCGAGTACCGAATCGTAACACTTTTTAACACTACACACGAACGGAAGACAAGTAAAAAAATGGCGGATTTATTTTGTATACGGGCTGGAATTGAAATAAATTATTCTGAAAATTGTTGAACACGTACGGTAATCAATCAATATATACATTACATGCGCATATATATGTATGTATGTATATTTGTATTGTAGACTTTTCTAATTAAACGTATAGTAAAGAGTGTAAAATAATCAAATTCCACAAGTTCGAAATGAAAAACTAGATCCGAACGACACTTTGCGAGCGGGAAAAAAATGTGAATTAATTAATGTCAATTTTTTATACCCATATCACTGGAACATGTAAAAAAGTACAGGAAAAATCTACGGAAAAATGTACGAGAAAACCGACAATCGTTCGGAGAACCGTCGCCATAACATAAAATTGGCAGCGAAGGTAAAAAAAAGAATCGGCCCAGATGTCGTCCAACGCGACATGTACGGTTTCACCTGTCCCGTTGAATAGAATTAAATTGAAAGTGGCGACATTCCACGTCCGCCATTCCGCTGCCGTGTTCAACACACGAGCGGTGTGTGTGTGTGTGTGAGTGTGTATGTGGCATCCTTTTGCAACCTTCGCCATCGACACAAGTTTGTGTTAAATTGGATTTTTTGTCGGTTTGATATTAGATATAGGACACTTGTATTTCACAGAAATGTTTAAAGAGTAAGGAGTGATTCATTTTAGATTTTTTTCCCGTTTCGAATAGTTAACTGTTTGCATATCTCGTGCAAAATATTTCAATAACATTTAAATTACAAATAGTCATTTTCCTCAATACTCTTTCTTTATAAAAAATAGTACTGTTTTACAAAATAACATTAGTGTTCAATGTGTGAAATATTTCACTAAAAAAATATTATTATCTCGTATTGAATTTGTTTCTAATTATTTATTGTACATGTAATCAATCATGTCACTGTTTTAAATCCAGTTCTATTTGAATCTGTATATATATATATATATATATATATATATATATATATATATATATATATATATATATATATATATATACACACATACATGTGACAAACACATACCGAATAGTCATAAAGAAAAAAAAACGTGGAGGGTTGTGCTATATTTCAGTTCATATGTACACTAATCAACTTCTGATCAACATCCACCTCCCGGCATTATTTCCGAATCCAAATTACAACGAACTTTCGCGCTGATACCCATGACATCGATGTTCTTCTTTGATTTTCAACGAGTTCCGTCATGCGACTGTTGGTCTGTGTGAAGAGATGATCTGTCTCGCTTTGTGATCACTTACCAGCATCAAACTGGTGATATGCAGACGATACCGCCATCGCCCGCGCCACCTATACCTTTTCATCAACGCCACAGGCGAAGCACCAGTTCTCTCATTTGTTTCTGGCTGATTTGTCTGTTTGTCATCTCAATGCATCGTTGTATGTGTGTGTGTGTGTTTGTACATGTGTGCGGCGACGGTGGTTGCTGCACTGACACCTCCAAGTGACATCCAATTTCCACCGCGTCATCGTCGAAGTGGTTGACAAAAGAGTGCCGCGAGGCGCAAGATTCATCATCGCCAACACACAAACACGAGACGCCGGTGATGATCATCGAGAGCGTATTGCTCGAGTTACCGGCCGATTTTGTACGAATATTTCATTCTTGTAGTATATTATTTCGATTCGTACGGTTTGTGATCATTGTACAGTTTTTTTTTTAATATACTTAATTTTATTTATTTATTATTTAAACTTTGGCTGGTATTTAGTTTCAGTATCACATATAATTTAACACCCGACATATATTTAACAAATGAATTTTTCACTCCCCCATAAACAATACAAGCGTTTAATAATCTAAAATATTCAATAACTGATTATTAATAGTTTTAATAGTTGCTTATCAAAAATTAAGAGTACTAATTGACTTGTGAAAGAGACTTTAGTCAAAATGACAAACTATAATTGTGATATATACATATATACATATATATATATATATATATATATATATATATATATATATATATATATATATATATTTGTTGAAAATGTTATATTTAAATGGGTTGTTATGCTAGACATAAATTTTATAAAAAAAGTGTATCATATAAAACTGAAAAAATGTGGAAAATCAAACCTATGATTTGTATATATGACAATTAAAAATATTTCTCAAATTCACAAATTAATTTTCTTCACTTCAAAAACTACAAAAAAAAATTTCTAGTTAAAAATGTCTAATAAATCATTACAGTTCATTTTTGTCTGTTGCCTATGCTCATTTCGATGACAATTCTATCATCCTTAGAGTGTTAAATTACAGAAAAAGCATCTTATTCACTTTGACACGATTTATATTCATTCGTATTCTTGATTTTAAAACTTGTGTGTGCTTTAATGCTAATAAAAATAAAAATCAAAAATAATAAATTACTGAACATTCTTCACTACGAATTTGTGTATGTGTTTTGTACGATAAAAAATACTATATTTGTGAAAGTGAATTTAACTAATGTCAGAACTGTATTGTAGTATTTTTCAGTTGGAAGACATGCCTGTAATGTAAATAAAAATCAGATTATTTTCATTGCGGCCCTTTGAATAGTAACACTTCTGTATTACTTATTTTCATTGAGTGTAAATTATAAATCGTCAAATAATGATGTAATTAATATATATATATATATATATATATATATATATATATATATATATATATATATATATATATATATATATATATATATCGTTTCGTTTTCCCCAATTAATTTCGTCCGTACATAAATCTACAAGTGAATCGCGTTTCCGATTTATTGCTTGTTACCACTAATCGATTATAATGGGCGTGAATTTTTCGTTCAAACTTTATTTATTATCAGTTAAGAGACGGGAGGTAGAAGAAAATACGTCCCCACGGGGACATTAATTGAACAACCTGCTGTTGAACACATTTCTCACTCGCCAACTTGTGCCGGACAATCACTTAGAAAACTTTCAGACTCGCGGCTTTCTTTTAAAACTTTAAATGTTCGGATCTCAGTTTAATGGCTATTAGTAGGAGGACGCTTAAAACGAGACGGCGGTCGCCGGAAACCACCGGGTATTGACGACATTATCTTTTTTTAATAGTCTTTTTAAAACTCGTTCACGGTTCTTTGCATTCGCTTTAACGTGAGATCAGATCAGAAGTATTCATTTTTAATTATGATGAATATACTTTGTGGCTTGCAGTTTGCTTGAAGGGACGGCGCGATTATAGAATAATTGCAGTTTTTAATATGAATATAGTTAAATTGTTTTACGTTGAAATTGAAGCGTTCTTCAACCATTCTTACTAACGATTCATTAGGCTTCTGATTAAAATTTAGTATTTGATCTCTTACTTGGAAATTCATATCTAGAATAATCAAAGCGCTTCACCTGTTTGAACATTTCTAATAAAATAAACTCAATATTTTTTTATCTGATTATATATATATATATATATACATATAATCGTAACGATTCTGTATGATTGTACGACGAAAATTGAAATACACAGCTATATTCAGAAACAGTCCGTACTTGTGTCTATTACCAAACGCGAAATTGTTTCTAAATTTTGTTATTGTATTATATTTCATGGTTTCACTTAAAAAGTTATCTAGTATAAGAAGAACTTAAAGCACATTTAATTTATTATATTATTCTCTATCGTATATGTTTCTTGCCAAAATTACTGGGCGGAAATTATAATTAAGATAAACATCACACAAATTCTCCGACGAAGTAAAGAAAAACATGTCCGATGGAGATACAAGTATTGTATAAGGGCAACAAATTTAAGATAAAGGGGATATACAACAACATCGGGCTATATATATATATATACATATATATATATATATATATATATATATATATATATATATATTTGTTTTGTTTCAGTAAGCCCAATTAACTAATAAAATACGTTCTAAATAGAAACAAAGAATGATATTTCGACGACGTCTTCATACAGAAAAAGTACGAACGTGGAAAAAGTTTTCAATAAAGAATCAGAGATCCGATGTCAATTTAATTACAAAGAAATACGGAGATGACGTCGTATATAAATAAAACGTTGTTGTTGAAACAGCGGACGTATAACAAAAAAAAAAAAAAAAAACGAATAATTAATATCAAACTGATACAATTAGGGAATGACCTAGAATTCGGAGAGATCGCGAATGTAGATGAAGGAGAATTTATGTAGCGTTCTGTGTATTCGCTTCGACGTAGTCAAAACAGAATTGAATTAAACAGATAAATCAATATGTTGATATTTTAATACAATCGAGTATTAGATAATTCATTTCTTTATAAAGGAAGACAATTACTGAAATTTCTTCAAAAACTATGCATAAGATTCTATGAATTTATATATTGTTTTCAGTAGAAACACAAGATTGCCCATGAGGTGTTTCAGTTAGATAAAAATAAGGATATTTATATATATATATATATATATATATATATAAATGAAGTTTTTATTCTGTTTATTAAAATGATAATAAATAATTACAACTCTCAGTCTGTAAAAATATGTCTCACACATATTGAATCGGTAATAAAACGAGCATCGTTTCCGAATAACGGCCTTCGCTCCAAACACAAATAATTAGTCAAATTGTTCGAATTACCATTTTCCGAGAACGATTAAATCTATCACGAAATGTCAAACAGTAACGAGAAAGCACTCGCGCGATCGGAGTGGTGTCTTCGGCGCGTTGACAAAAAACAATACCGCACTGTCAGTTGTAGTGGCGTTCGGTTTCGTTTAACGGCCGTCGGTGGTGTAACGTAACGGATATGTTTATTGTGTGAACGCTTTTACTTGAAATACATCTACAGGGAGCGATTCACTTTCCCTTCAATAGCCATTAAAATTATAACTGTACGTATCGCTCATTTCAATGTGATTTCTGAATGACGCACATTCATCCATTATTATTATTATGATTTCGTGTACACTAACGACGGAATCGTCTGTAATGTTTTGATTGTGTTGTTTTAATCATTAATGTACTTCTGTACAATCTATACGCGTGTTTATTTTAACGAGCAGACATTCGACGGGAGAAATGCAATTTAAATAAATTTAAGAATCGACAACTAGCGACAACATGAACAGAAACTACACACACATATATATATATATATATATATATATATATATATATATCAATATTCAAAAAATTAATATAATTTTTATCCAGTATCGTATAATTAAGAAATTAGTGTATGTCGATTTTTAGAACTTACATAATACATATTTTATCACAATAAATAGCCCTGGTATTGTGGATAAATTCACTTTCACAAATGAATTGTATTCGTACTCCACAATCACAAAAAAAGTCTGATTAAAAATATACAATAAACGATTGTTTCTCATTTTTATTGTATCTTCGGCGCGTTTCGATGATGATTCCATCGTCAGAGAGCTAATTAACTTTTTAAAACTGAATTCAATCGTTGTACTTGAACGGTTTGAGTATGATGGGATCATTAAGAGTAAAAATCAAACATCAGACATTTTTTTGTAGTTTGCAGGGTGAGAGAACAATTCAATTCCATTTTGAGAATTGAAAACAATTTATTTTTAATTATCTTTTTGTGAAACTATTCCAAAACGTTTAGTATAAATGATATCTATGACGTCTTATGCAATCAAACTCGAAATTCAAGATATAATTCTATTAAAGAAAGAAATAGATAACAATTTGTGCATTAAAATCTCATACATATTTCGGTTAAAATATTTTTTTGTATTTTATCCCTGTAAGGATAATGTAGTCGTCGCCGAAACGCATATAAGCAACAATCAATACAGTTCAATAATTATTTTGGACGGTAATGACCTTAGCTGTCGAAGCGCCCTAAAATCCCAATAACCAACCAACCAATTTCAATAATTATTCATTTAACACTTTAGATTATGGGTGTCAATCTTTTGGCTTCCTTGGAAGCCAAAAGATTGGAAGTGTCACACTGGAAGAAGTAGAACTGACTTGGGTCACACATAAGACACTAACACTAACGATAGCTGATGAGCAAAAAAAAATGTCTGTGCATAATTTTCGTGATATCCGCCACCACTGATAAGCAAACATTTTTTTTGTGATTTAAGTGTGATTTAATTGAAAAAAAGGGTTTTTATTTTATTTCTAAGAAGTTAACTAGCTCACTAATTTTATTACCTAGATTGTTTTTACAGTTGTAAAATAGAACTTGTGATATTCGAGATTCGGGATGAATAAAAAGCATTTAATAATTACAAGGCTTAACGAAATCATAAAGATTTATATATATATATATATATATATATATATATATATATATATGTCTGTATGTATGTATATTACGTTTATTTAGTAACTAATAAAAAAAAACATGTATCTATATCTTTATTAGTCATAACTTTTGTATAACACATGCGACGTTTTCCTATGGAATGACTTAACCGAGACAAATGTCGCACGCAGATCTCCTAATAAAGCCATGGAGCCGTCACACGTGTGTCACCTACAATTACGGCTTACCGACCCGATCGTTCGAATCGGTAAACTAATTTGTTACTTCGATTACGATCTATAAATGTATTATCATGCTCGACAACGCCATATCCATTAGGTGTTTATTGTGTCTTAACGATTTCCACTCATATCGTAAACATAATACAAATTGTAAAAATCAAGACACGGAAAAGATTATAATATGTCGGCCGTCTCGTCGCCGGCACGGAGAGAGAGTCGCCTATGCGGTGTCCGTGTGTGTTCATCGTTCGACATAGTCTGCACACGCGCCATTGTCGAGGTTCGAGAGCATGCGAACTGTTTATAGTACGGCGACAACCGCGATGAACTGTCAGAGTTATTACGTCAATATTGTTAGTTAGCTCGTTAAAACAAGTGCTACAGCTCACAAATGTAATCATAATCACGCGTCGTAGTAAAGACTCATGCCATTTCGTGTGTCACTTAATGGGTTCACGGTCGCGGTGGCATTATTGTCATTTGCTTTTCGACGCGCGGTATGTGTACTCTGTTTCTCTTTTAGAGGGAACGACGATCGAACGTACGGAAGATGCAGTCGGGTTGATCCAATGTTTCGTCTCGTTTCAATGCACTATGTCACTGTCTACGACGTGGAGATGATTTCATGAAAAATAATACATATTTTCATATGATTTTAAGATGCCTGCCTTTATGCTACAAACATTTTCTCTCACAAATACAAATAACTTGTGAGTTCATCCAAGTCTATTGTAAAAAACGGTGGTAAAACTTGTCTGATTCATCTAAAAAAACATACAAGCGATTTAAAATTATCAGTAGTGATATTATTTTTGTGAAACTGGTATGCAAAACTTCAAACGCGCTTTATTCAAAACCGTGTTTTTCGAAATTGTAACCGCGATATTTCCATTTCTACTCGATCAATAAAGCTGAAATTCTGTGTACAGCTTTGGAATACATGTCGCTATAGACCTTAGTAAAATTATGTTAAAAAAATTTTTTCTTCGATTCAACGAATTTTGGATTTTTTAAAAGCTTCTTGGTAATTTCTGTATTCGATATCGTAGAATCAATAATCAAAATGATCAATAATTGAACATTTGATCAGAAAAATTGATCGATTTATATGCAGACTGAAAAGAATTTACACAAAAATACTTCATACACCTTTCTATTCTAATATCTTCGATACTGTTTTATAAAATTTACAAAATACATTCCAAACGATTCTGACTTACTCAAATTACATACAATTAATATTTTAAACATATATATATATATATATATATATATATATATATATATATATATATATATATGTTTATATAAATGTACAAAAATCTTTTAGTGCCGTTAAGAAGACATTTATAAAATCGTCTGTACAGGATTTTTTATCTGTAGTTTGATTTTCATTCCAGTCTACCGTTCTGTATTTAAAGATTCAATCTGTTTCGATGAAAAGCCATTTATACAATTTATATAAAACACCTAACGTAACCTCAAACAGTATTTATTTAAGTGTGTAACTGGCGACATTGTATGATGTGTGAAGAAGGGAAGACCTAACAAGTTGAGATGAGAGCGAATGATTTTATTACCCCGCACGAGAATGCATCGGGCGAGTGCGATTCAATGGCTTCATTGTGATAGACGCGCAGCGGGCATCGTTAACTTGTAATTAAATTATCAGTTGACTGCTGTTTTAAAATACATACATACATACACACATATATATATATATATATATATATATATATATATATACATGTGTGTATGAACAAACGTGTGGACATATGTAGGTTTATATGAAAAAAGAAGGGACCAATTAAACGGTAGTCATTATTTTTAAAACACACTCATCCCCTTCAAAAATAATTTACTCTAATAGCACTTCAGAGAAATATATACATTGATGGTTATTCGCTGTAATTTTCGATGAATGCGGTCACTATTTTTTCAAAAAGGTTCAGCGGATACAATTAAGTGTATCTCTGTCTCTCCCTGAATATATGTCGATGATATATATATATATAAATTTTTATTAAAAAAATTTCATATATAACATAAACGAACTGTGTTTTGAAAGTTCGTAAATCTTTTTGTATACCCAAAACAAAAGTTTTAATTCTGAATGACGCCACAGATTGTTTACCGCAAATGAGTAGGAGAAAAAATTCGAGACAATTCCTTTCATCATAAAACAGAATCACCGGTCTTAGCGTCGATTTATGTTCACGGTCTAAAAAAAATCTAACAATGTATTGTAAGTCATTGTGTTTAGAAAACATGAGCATTAGAGAAGTAGTAAATTAAATAAAACTGAATTTTAAATGGTTTAAAGGCGCGAGTTCAGGTTTAGAAATAGTTCGGGTCGTTAATAAAGAATTACAAGTTGTGTGTTGTTGTGACTAGGGATGCTGCAAACAATACCTGTGATTTAACGAAGTTTAAAGAAAAAGGATGATATTTTGATACGCGAGGAAGTCTCCTAGAAAAATTATGTTGCTAGTTTTTTTTTTTAATGAGTTATTCTCGATTTTTTCGGAGTAAAATAAAATACTAGTATCTTTAAATTAAAATGTTAAAGTATGTTTCTGATTGAAAGCGAAAAGGGCATTAGTCATCAATCAAACTGGGGTCTGTGTGGGCTCATGATTTATTTCTGCATTATTCAGACATTCTATCGTAAAATATATGCCTATATCTCAACAAATAGCATTCTGTACAGACTTGTATTTTTTTTTTTGCAAGGCTTATACACTTTATTGCTAGATACATGCCTGTATCTTGACACACATGCATCTATGTAGATTCATGATATTTTTTAAATAGTTTGGACAGTCTGTTGTAAGATACACATCATTCTCTCGACATATATGCCTTTGTGTGGACTCACGAATATTTTTTTCCAAAGTTCAGACATTATATCGTCAGATACAGACTCATATGTAGACATACAAGCATTTGTATGGACTCGCGATTTTTTTTTGTGAAGTTCGGACACTACATTGTAAGATACGTGCCTATATCTTGATATACAGATATATCTTTTATTTCTCTCTCTCTCTCTCTCTCTCTCTATATATATATATATATATATATATGTACACTCTATATACATATATACACTCTATATATATATATATATATATATAATCACTATAAAAAAATATAAATTTTCAAGTACTGATTCGAAACTAAATTAAAAAGGTGTGAAATGATAAAAAAATATAAATGAAAAGACAGTAAAATTCGACACGTCACATAATCATATTGATTGAAACGAATGAATTTTTGATGCAATAACAAAATACTTAACGAAACAAAATTACAGTAGAACGGAGGCAATAAGTCAATAAAAACAAGCTGAACAGAGACTGAAATGAAAATATGAGAAAATGATCAAGCGGAATCCACCTTCGCTCGCACGGCATACAGAAGACGCTGCAGGCTGTTACGTTACAATGTTATTATTAAGAAATCCTTATTTAAAAAGAACGTTACATTTCTCTTTTAATATCATCAAATAATGCAGACAATGTCGATACTTTAATAAAGATGAGCGACTCAAAGGAATTTCAATTTTGAATACCGATGTTTAATAAAATCGTTAAATAACTATCAGATCAGATATCGAATATGTACGAGGTGGTATTAGACGAAAGATTATTACAGCCCAATAAATTTTACTTAATAATAATAAACGAGTATCTATCTATCGTTGTGACGTCGACGATGTAGCAGTCGCTAAGAATTTACAAGAGATACGCAGTTTTTTTTCTGCGTTTTCGTTGTCATTTCATATAAATTAGAATTTAAAATATTTGTGCGGGAATTTTTCAATTTTATGAGCATGTTTTCGCATATTAATTATATATATTCATAAATACACACACACACACAATGTGTGTGTGTGAAAAAATATATGTATTATAGACTAAATCTCAGAAATATGTGCTGAATACATGATTTGCTGTCGTCACAAATTCAAATAAATATCAGATATTATGCAACTTACCAAAATATAAATATGAGTATCATAGACTTGGATTAGAATAATGCACTCACCTGTAACAAAAAAAAACATTACATTTTATGGAAATGTTTAACGAAACATTGTTTTTAAAGATTAGTCTAAAATCGTTGTTTATCAGAACGAATCATTTTAAAATATACTTTTTTCTTCGCAAGGGTTCTCGAAATAGTACTACTTGAAAAAGGAAAACTTTACTACTTGATTGTTGATTATTTTATATTGTCGCTGCGTTTATGTATTACAATGACAATCCTATCATCTTTTTAGCGCTATGACAGAAAAACAAATATAGTATCATTAAAGGAATACATTTAAGCAACAATCAAAAAAGATTAATAATTACATATTAAATATTTTCAATCAGTAATCTTTTCTTAACTTTGTAGTGTTTAAAAAATTAATTTACTGTGTCACGAGAATTTCGATTCACTTTTTTATTTAACAGAACCTGGATCGAAAATGAATGTACGGAAAGATTAACGGAATTTTAAAAACCCTTTAATCAGATAACAACAAGTCATTTGTGAACTATTTACGACCGACTGCATAATTTATTCAGACAAAACCGAACAATAAAAGAATCCGAATTCACGGAATTCCATATAAGCCGATCGGAATCTTGCAACCTCTACAATAATAATATTGAATACACAACAAATATCAGTAAAATCTTCGATTATAGTAATTGATCATAATAAAACTCGCAATATTTTTCTTCTAGCCAGTATTAACATATATATATATATATATATATATATATATATATATATATATAGTAATACCATTCGTTCGATATGGTTTTTATGTTGTTCGTTGTTTATAAATAATTAATGATTGGGCACGAATCATGTTTTTGACAATAAATTTACTAAATACAAAAATCGTAAACAACCTATATATACATATATATATATATATATATATATATATATATATATATAATATGAATATATGTATTTATGTACATATAAAGAGAACCGATAACGTACACACAAAATATTCGCTATAAATATTTCAACAGTATAAAAAGTGAAAATTAATATTAAACGAAAAAAAGGTATATTTAAAAATTCCCAACCGTTGTAAAATAAAGCGCAATGATCTCGCAACGTACATACGTGGCGTACGCTTCCGAAGTGGACCACAGGCGCCCGGTGTGGAGGTAATTAATCTAGGCGAGTGTTCAAGATATATCCGTGTCCGGTTGGCCGCCCGTTCAGACATGGCTCCGATTCTAGTCACGGCCATTTCACCTGATTTAAGCCCGTTCTTTTGATAGATAATTAAATTTCAGTTCAGTCGCACGCCTGATAACGAACTTTCATAAATATCAAAATGTAAAAACATAGTGGCGTCAGTGTTAGCAAAGTCCTTTATATTAAAAACAGTATTTTTCATACGAAACGCTTTTTGTTGTCCGGACTTTGATTCATATCGGAATATGATAGTTTGGCGGATGATTTTTTTTTAAATTTCAATCTGGTATTAATATAAAGATAACTTAATAAAACAAATGTTCAGTGAAATGAGACGATGAAGTGTAGAGCTTTATACACGAATAAATCCTTGCTATATCGAAAAATTAAACGATTTTGAAATATAACTTTTGAAAGTAATGGAATCATTCTCAAAAAGTAAACACAGAAAATCTAAAAAAACTTTTAAAAACAGAACGATAGATAAATTTACCTAAAAATCTTTTAAATAATTATCTAATTCATTCTTCTCTCCGATTGTTGTTCATTTATTTATTTGATGAGATATTTACTACGATTAATTCTGACACAGTTGAAATTTCTTACTCATTTTTATTTCAACTAAATATTTGACAAAGTCTAAATACGATTATTGAAGAAATGTGTTCGTTATCGTACAGTTTCAACTTTCAATAAGATTAAAATCTGTGATATTTGAATTTTTAGAAATATTTAATAAAGAGGTTGATTTTTCGACCCAGGCTAATGTAAGAGGTACTGAAAGGATAGAGAAATTAAGATATAAAGGATTGCACAAAAATTAAGAAAAATGATGTCATAGATTTGAACAAATCAAATCCATTAATCTTGTTATAAATTTTATATCTAATTATATATTGAATAAACAATTAACACGTTTCATAAGATTTACATTCACTATACATCTATCAATCCGTACTGAACATCTATAAAAACAGTCTATCCAAAAAAAGAGACTCATTTTCGGACACACAAGACGATCAACCAAAAAAAAATCCGAATCTTACAAATGTTAATATCAATTTGTTTATATAATAACGCGACGTACTGAATATTCTGTCTCACGGTAACGTGAGATAATTCATTTCTTCTGCCAATTAACAACGGTCTTAATGTAAATGCTTCGAACATTCTGCGCATATGTACCAACTAGTTTTTTTTTTGGTCGACAACGTTAGAAACCTCACAGTAATAATATTCATTTGTGACATTTACAGAAGACGCAAGAACTCGATGCATGCTTCTTTTCAAATTCCATCTGTTTATCTCACGGAGTTTATAAAAAAACGCATACATACACACATACACATTTATGTATAAAAAGTGCTTTCACGAGTAAAGCAGGTTTGAATTTATATACATATACATATATTACATATACATGTATACATAAATATATATATATATATATATATATATATATATATATATATATATATATATATATGGTAATAAAACGTACTCTATAAATAGACATGATATAAAGAAAAGTTCAACATTTAATATAATTTATATTCATATGGTATTATAACATTAAGATGTGTTTATAAATTATATCATATTATTTTAATATTGTCAAGTAATTTATTATTATAATAATATACTTAATAGATGATAACCTTTTTCTTATTTCTTGTTATTTTTTCATTTGTGTGTAACTGTTATTTGATGCTAATTTTTCTGCTTGTTGAATTTTAAGATAATCAGTTTTCATCATAAATAAATCATTCTTCACACACAATAATCATTCACACAAAACAATCATTCTCTTCTTATCAAAATCTCCGGTAATTAATTAAACTGTCGGTGTAACCAGTTAAAAAATACACGATCTTCATGTAGGCTTTCAAAAAAACTCAGATATTTTAATTTTAGAAAAACTACTTGAAGAGAAGTGCAGTAGGTTCTAGTAAATAAAGACTTTAATCGATGAGATTGAAAGAGTAACATCAATTGTTCGATTTTAATATTATAAATAAGTTATATATGATGATTTAATTTATGCTTCCACATGGCAGTATTAAAAGGAAGTGTAGGGGTTAAGAAAAGTCATGTTATTTTTTATTTAGTACTTCAGTTCGATTCAATATTAAAATACAATTGAATTAAAATACTAAAAGAGAGATAACATGTTTTTTTTTATACTTTCATGTGGAAGCTTAAGTTGAATCACCCTCTATAAATATTGAATCAATATATATATATATATATATACCTAACTTTTTTTTGAAAATTATACGATTCATGTTTAAGAGAAATTATTGAATTTTTAAATCGTATTTTTTACACAATTTTTATTCCCATTTATTCTCAATTGCTACAACAATACTTAATGACTAATTAATGCATTTTTTTGTTTCAGGTATGTTCTTTATCAATAATAATCGAGTGTATTCTAACAACTACAATTCAAATCTGAATAGAAATAGATAATGAAAAGGTTAGTGATTTGATTGAATACAATATGTCAACACAGGAGGAAAAAAATCATACACATATGTTCGAGTTTTTATATCCGGGATTTATGTTACATATATATATATATATTTCTTTATACACATATGTGTTTGATTATGTCTCTTAAAGCTATTATTTTTATATAAATTCTTATTGTTTTCTTAATGTATTCCTAGAGTTTTATTTTACAAATGTCCATACGATTATTTAATTAATTCACTTTTTGTAATTTTTACAATAGTTATATCTTGCTTCTATTATTATTAAATATATACTTGGCTAGTTGCTTAGATATTATAATGAGACATGATAATTTAATATTAATATATTATAATCGAAGATTATTAAAACATAACGAAACTAATTATTTTAATAAGTTAACACTTAAGTTATAAGCGGTGAATAGCGTTTAATAATTGGACGGCTATCATTTAGAATTTTGGAGAGACCTTATCCCTATTTATATGAAAGTTTTGTTTGATAACTAGGTAAATACTATTATATTATCTAGGAGATGATACAAAAAAGTGCACTCGTGTGCAATGACATTGATTTCTGTGGACGTGAAACAAAGACAATGTTATATTTAAGAGTACTACCGTATACATTCACTTAAATATAACGTTTTTATCTTATTCTGATAAAAATTATTATATTAATTCTATTTATTGTAGAATACGTTCGTCTTTTTATATTTCTGATGTATACTTATTCCGGTCTTTTTCAAATCTGTTACAATCTTCAAATAAACTTGCGACAACTAATAAGGCTTCCATATAAATTATATTATCTTCTATTTATATTTCTTTTTCTTTTTAATTTTTATATCATTCTAATTTTGGATATAATTGTTTCTGTTCTTTGTTTAATTTCTTCGCATAAAAAGCATTCTTCATTGTTTTCTTCAAGAATTTAAAATTCTTATACATAAAACTGGAATTTACTTAAAAAATATAGCAAGATAAGTATTACATGTCGATTTTAGATTTCTAGACATTCCATAGAAATTGAATTGTGGTTACTAGCTGAATCGAAAATTTTCTTTAATGAGATACCGTCAATGTCTATCTGTATCAGTGTTTAAATTAGTCCTGTCATTAAATATCTCTAAAAAAGATAAAAATGTAAATGTCACTTGAATCTAGCAATATTTATAATCGATCGGTTGTATATGACATAAACATAGTACATGATTTTGTCAAGAAATGTTTCTAAACATAAAAAAATCATTTATAGATTCAATATATCGAAAAAACTGCAATTTAATTTTATACATACTATATAGGGAAATTAAAACATTAACAAGTATTTGAATTTTCGTGATATTCGAAAGTCAACTTCATATGTCGAAAAGAAAATAATATTCGTTGCACCACTTGTAAACAAACTTGAATACTGGATTGATTCTTATTAATTTCTCGAGTATTTTCATTTTATAAAATGTATAAACAGATGGATAGTGGATATATAAATTTCAAAACTGGATCCAGACTATCTGGTTTTGTGATAAAACCTCGAGTTATTGACTTCTGATGCGCGGCGATTCTTTTAAACCGTCGCTTCGTACAAACACGAAGAAATATGATACTGAATCAATGAAAACGAAATAAATCCTTCGGACGTGTACGAAAAATCATCGTATCAGCGATGTAAGATCAAAACTCGTGTGAACCGTCGTGCAGATCGACCGTACGATGGCGAGAGGTGAATCGTCGGGTGAGTGCGGAGGCGGTACAAATGTGGGGCGGAAAACCCATGTCGGCATCAAGGTGCAGGCAGTGTAGAGGGTGTAGTTAGAGCAAACACAGGGGTCACGAGAGCTTTGGCTCCAGCAATCAACTCTAATCGATGCAGTAATCCATCACACAGGTTGAGCTGGCCTCGGGGCGCGGCGCGGACAAGCGAGGGCGACGGCGTTACGTCCGATGCCTTGCTACATGCTTACTGCTCGGTCAGCTGCAGCGACTGCGGCAGTGCTTCGCCCCCCACCGACATGATACATAAGCATGAAGTATGTACATAGTGGTTACACACACATACGGACACACACACACACACACACATATACACGGGGATGGATGATACACACGAACACAATCAGACACAACCTCACAAATACCGACACATGTAAAGATCGACACACACACACACACACGGGATGCCATGTACACGCAGAACAGAAGGTAACGTTATGTATGTCAAGCAACACGTTTAAAATTTACGCTTTAAAAAGGACGGGAACAAGTTGTTTAAAAAATGTTCGGATTAAAGAATTTCGATTTATTTTCCGTACGATTTTAATTAAATGCGTGCACGTTTAAATGGAAATGAATTTGATGTGTAATGATTTGAAGGTATTCTTCGACTAGCGTAAAGAAATCACTGGAAATAAATTTCGATTCGGACGTTCTTTGTGAATAATTCAAGCACAACAGATTTATAGTAACTTTAATAAGAAACAACTATTTCATTAGATTTTCGTGAAAGTAGTTACGAAGTTATTCGATAGAATACTCATCACTATGTCACATATTTCAATTCGTAAATATTCAAGAAAATAAAGAGAAAGTATTTCAGATAGTTCTGTTATAGTTAAAAAAAAATAATTTATTTAATTAACGCTCATATCAAATAGTTCGGATTTTTAGAGGTTTTAATCTTTCCTCAATGTTTACATAAACCTCTTCTGTACCAGTATTTTTAATCAGTAGTTTATCTTTTATATATTATAGAATTGTTTAAAGGACGAATCTATAGATTTTTTCGTCGTAAAACAGTAAAATACTTAATGATTTCGACGATTTAAAAAAAGAATTCATCGATGAAAACGTTAACAGACAAAATATTAAAGCTCTGTTAAAAATAAATCCTTGTAATTAAATATGTTTTAATGACGACCAAAACGATATGAGAAAAATCATATTTGTATGACTTATGACATCATTAATAATGACAATATTTCATATTTATATGAAAAGATGAGCAGAGAACAGTCTGCGTTAGTTGTTAACAAAATAAATCTTACTAGACCACATTACAAATGAACATTACACAAGTTCTTTACATTCGTATAATTCATTTCGTATGTACTGATATCGTATTCCTTCTAAAGTTATTACAATACAGTTATTCAAAGTTAGATAAATTTCAAATTGTTGACTTCTCGCTGGCAAAATTTCATACGGATATTTACTACTTACAGTGATATTTAAAATTCTTGATTTATAATTACATTTCTATCCTCTCTTTAAAATCCGACTTTCAATTTGATTGAATTATGATTTCGTTGTATGTCATGAAATCATTTTCTATGACTTTCAAATATTTTTCATCATTTCCAGTATTTGATTTTATAGAAAAAGACTACGAGCTTTCTCATAAGTTTATTAAATATTAATTTTCGATTCTTCCTTTTTACATTTTCTATTTTTAAACAAGATTTAGAAAATGTTAACAATAATCTTTGTAATAATGTAAAATTCATATTTTTCTAATTTTTACAACGTTATTCGATGAAAATAGAGAGAGAGCTATTCAAAATATGTTACAGAATGATGTTATTAAGATTGAAATTCCAATTCAGTTAAATGAATCATATAAAACTGGATGCATAAATCACGGAACATGAAATATTTAATACACTCTTACTTCACAAAGTAAGTGTATTAAAACAAACTACTATGAAGCAATTAAAAGTCAGCAAGACGTAAAACAAAACG
This sequence comes from Acanthacorydalis orientalis, assembly GCA_034766995.1. Lineage (NCBI taxonomy): Eukaryota > Metazoa > Arthropoda > Insecta > Megaloptera > Corydalidae > Acanthacorydalis > Acanthacorydalis orientalis. Next base: position 31,307,608 of record CM068321.1, on the reverse strand, counting down.
TTTGTGACATAAAATATTATGCATGGCACATAAAACGGCAGCAAAGTTATTATTTACATCAACCACTCGACGATTGCCGGGCCGATGCTACACCCCACCTTGCGGGACTGAAATTCCGTTCAATAAATATCGTCTACATTTTCACCTCATTAATCAGAGACAAGCGCACTCCCCTAATCATTATGACGTGAAACCATAGGCTTAAGGTACAAATTACGAAGGAAATTACATAAATGAAGAAAGTTTTAACGAGAGCGCAAAACAATACGTGAGTAAATTAACCACGTGGTGAAACGATGATAAACCGACGGCGTTGATGAGAGAAAGGGTGACGATGATATCGCACCTTTGCGCGACGAGACGTCGGCGGAAAATTGAGGGAATTATAAAATTAAAACGTGGCGCATACCTCATGCATATCAAACAGGTACTAATTAAGCCATTTGTAGTTGTCAAAAAGTGATGATTTTCTTCCGGTCTACGGTGCGTGTGTTCGACGCGAATTTGGTTAATTGCACGAATTGATGAGCGGTTTGACGGGACGCCGCCTCGAAACACGGATATTTCCTTGCTATGATATTTGTAATTGAGCTCGTGTTTGGGATTTTTTTCCGCGCGTCACACACCACGTATGATGACTCTTCGCTAGTGAAACGCGATCGATGTCCTCTTGGCAGTCTTTTATGTAGATTATATATATATATATATATTTCTTTTTCTTCTGTTCAGACAAAACATAAATTTGACTTTAAATAAGTATGTCTGAAACGTCCTTCCATACTGCCTACATGTCTGTATTATTTAAAATTGAAAAATATATTTTTGTATCGCATGTGACCACTTGTACTTACACAAATTTTATACAAGCTGTTATTTATTTAAAAAAATATTTAGTTAAAAAAATATTTAGTAATGTTTTAATAGATTATCTACAAGTTATCGAACATTCTTCTTCATTTTTGCAATTAGCTATACGTTTCAATTGAATAAAAATAAAAGTATTTTAATAAAATAAGATAAAAAGATGTATACAGTAAAGCAGGTGAGGCGTGAAATCTATCCTGGAAGAAAACCAAATCAACCTTAGGACAGTTGAAAAATCAATACAAATTATCCATTCAGTTCTAATATTGACTGAATTCAATTTCACAAATGAATACATTTTTCATTACACAAGCCATAAAAAAATGTTTCTGATCGAAAATGTTCAATAAATCATTAATGATAATTTTTGATGCTGGCTTAAACGTATTTCGAGAAGATGCCGACATCTTCAGAGCGTCAAGGTATAGAAAAATCTGAGAGATCAAATCTTAAACGAGAAATTTGTCGAGTGAAAAACGGTTCATTTGTAAAAACGAATTTTAAAACCAAATAAAAATTTTATTAAACTAAAATGACACTTGGTTGTTGCAACAGAAGAACTTTGGAAGCGTATTCAAATCTGATCCTCTGATGAAAACATTCACGTGAAAACTGGACAATTTTTAAAGTTGCTAAAATCAACATTGATCTGGGAAAAAATCAATAGTAATGCAGTTTTCAAAGTTTTATGTTTAAAAAAATATCCAGAGATTGATGTACAACTATTGATATTTACTCGAAATTTTTGATGTTTAAGAATAGAATGAAGAAGATGATAAAAAAATGTTTCATAATATATAGGTATTGGGTACTTACACTCGAAATTCTATGTTAATGACATTTGTTTTTTTTATTTATTTATACATTTCTCCTTCTTAAGACTATTGTTTAGCCATTTAAAAGAAAAAAAATACATAAAAAACAATAAGAAAAAAATAAACAGAGGAACGAGAATTATATTTTAATCACCTATTTCTTTTTTTTAAAAAATAGTACATCCTTTCTATGCGATTCCGAGAAAATTGTTTGATCCATGTACAGTGGAACATTCTTAGTTAATGGCATGATTTATCTGGTTAATTCTTATAAAGAAAAGTATCATATTTTTTTTTAATTTTCTCTGATTTCATTGATCTATTGATATATAATTCATTATATATTTTCTTTTATGAGATGAAGGAATACAAATAAATTAATTCGACTGATATTTTCTGGTAAAGTCTGAAACCAGTTAACTTCTTAGAGTTCATTTTTCTTTTTAATCTAAGGAGAAATAATTTCCTACTGAATTTATAATTTTTATTGAGATTTATTTGGGAATTTGTATATATATATATATATATATATATATATATATATATATATATATATATATATATGTAAATGTAGGAAGAGAGTGTGTGAGAGAGAAGGGTTAAGAGAACGGTTATTTGTGTATAAATAATTGGTATTAATTTTATATGAATATAACCTAGATAGTGGTAGACGATATGAATAATTCAGATAATATGATGTCACTAAATTACGAATATGAGTTCATACGGAATGGCGAAGACACGGAAAGGTTCGCTATGGTATTGGTGCGGTAAGAAAAGTGTTGGACGTTGGGTGGATCCGTTATAACTACGTTCACACGTCGCAAGACGAGAATGCAGCCATGAGATGACTCTCTACACATCTAACTGACGCCCGTCATAAAGTCAACACTCCCATCACACAGTATTAGTCTGCCATGTGTGTATCATATAAATTTTATTTAAGGAACGCTGTTTTTACCGTCTCGCGTACTTTTGTGGTCGGCGGTAGTGTGTCGGCGTTACGGAGGAATGGACTTAATGTCATTCACTGGTAGCGATTGTGAGAATGAATCGGTATTAATCTGCCAACAGTTCTAGAGGAAAGTTGAAATTTGTTATTTTTATATTCAAGATAGATTCTTGAAAATTTTCTAAAATATGTAACGTAATTTAATGATAAAATGTTTTTTTTTTTTAACTTTTATAATCAACCACAAGTTAAACTGAAAACCAAACACTAACGATTTAGGCTTCTCTTTTTTCCGTAACAATTATTTTCACTCTAATTCAAAGATATAGTTTGAAAAATGCAGATTTTTGTATCAAAAACCAATTAAAAATAACTAATAAAATGCAATTTTAATATTGAAACAGAGATTAAAAGATTGATTCAACTGGAAAATAGTTTACTTGTTTATTTGATACTTGGGTTATTTTCTTGGTTATGTGACTCTATAGAACTTTAACAGGAGGTTGAATTTATTGAATACAGGTAGACAGATATGATCATAATAATTTTTAATGTATAATTGTGTTCATTGATACATGAGAATTAAATACTGTTTTTGATGTTTAATTATAAATTCATTCTTTGAAAAAGTTTTTTTTCAATAATTTGAACTTTTTCATAATTTTATATTAAGAATTTATTATATGATTCTTTTTAGAAGTTACATGAAAAATTATATGTTAATTTTTTCAATAAAACATGTTCAATTGTTCTGTAAAATATTCCGTTCTTTATTTTTATTTCTTTTGTCAGATATTAAAAACGTATGATGTTTCTTCTCTAACACTTCTTCAGTCCTTTCTTCTCTAAGAAAATAAAATTAATCTTTTTTATAGTCCAAATTAATATTTACAGATCACAAATATATTCTTCTATGAAAAAATAAAAATTAATCGCGAAATAACTATGGCCTTTTTCTAAAAAAAATTTTGAATTGAAAAGTTAATGTTTTTACAAGGACTGGACTTTGAAATAATCATAATTTTATTCATAAATGTTATTCATAAGTACTAAAACAAGGTTTTTGGTAATTATTTATCATAATTTGTATATTACTTAGTATTTTTATCAAAAAAATAACTTTTGAAAAATTTGGATTTTTTGATAATTTTTGCATACTATTAGTCGTGGTTTTTTTCAGGCCAAAAATCGAAAGTCTGAATTATAATATTTCTTTGTTACGAATCGATTATTTATGTTAAAAGTATGAGAGTTCCACAAAAATTTTCAATCTTATTCAAAAACATACTATTTTATTGTCAATGTTCGATTTTATAAAAAAAGTTATAAAACGTGCTTTCTTTGTCGAAGCTTAAAAAATAGTAAAAAAAATAAATCGTTGCTCAAATCAAAATTAATACATCAAAAACATATTAGTATACATGAAAATAATATTTAGTATCGAATATTCTTAATGGTTTTCTTAAAATATTCGTCAAAATGAAAAAATAAGTCTGTTTTTGGAACAAAAATTCCACATTTACAAAACTGAACTTTTTCCTCTCTAAATCTAACTTTTGGTAAATAAATATGATTTTTATCACTGATTCATTATTACATATGTACAATTTAACATTTTTTTCACAAAAAAAAATATCTGGAAATTTTGAATACAGGTCGTATTTTCTTTAAGTCAAAAATAATACATTTGTTCGACTCGAATCAAAAATTTATAACGAAAATAGTCGATTTACAGCAAAAATAGGTTCATTTTTCATAAACAATATTATTTATAACCAAAAAATTTTTTTAAAAAATGTCAGTCTTTATCAATATTTCAAAACAGGTTGTTTTCCGATTTTACTTTCAAATAAAACCGTATTTTCTTCCAAAAATTTTTTTCATATATAATATAAACATACTGAATGTAAAATTTGTTATATATTTTCAAAAACATTTTTGAGATCTTAAAAATCTTAATATAAGAAGAAAATGTGAAATTTAAAAAATGTCTCATTTTTATATTTATAAATTAGTGTTTAATAAAAAATATAAGTTACGCCACTGATTTCCAGTCAATTATCTAAAATGTAAGCATGCTATAACAGAGTTCATCACTATATGAGATGCAAAAATGAATTGAGATGCAAGTATTACTAAAAATTTACAAAGAAAAAAATACTCTCACATGAAAAATCTCAAGTTAAAAAATATGACATTTCTGGTCCATGAATCGACATTATGTTAAAAACAATATTATTTATGACATGAAAATTATTATTATTTACAAGAAATATATATTTTCTTTTCAAAAATAATATTTTTTATCTACATGCAAGACAGCAGATACTTTAAATCGATTTTCTTAGATCAGAATTATTTTTATCTATTTTTAAAAAAATCAAGTATATGAAGAGAAAATTAAACCGGTTGAAAATTGTCTATATTATTCGATGAGTTTTTCTTTTATGTGGTTCATAAAACAGTGTAATAATGGTTTCCTTATAAAATAGTTTGATATTAAAAAGGCGACGTGCAAATATATCTACAAGCATGCGTTTATTTTCCTCCGTGTGTACGCGTGCGTGTGTGTGTGTGTGTCTTCCACTCAAACGTTAATATTGAAGAGAGTTGTCTAAAGAAAAATGTCTAAATGAATTTCAACAATGAAATAAATCGTGCAACTTAAACGGTTATTGGCGTAGACGCGTCTGCCATACCTCAACGTGAGATAACTGAAGAATTCAGCCTACCAAACATGCAGATATTATTACGATTACGATTATGACTGCGGGTGTTTGCGACACCGCGAGGTGCATGCTAATGGCGCATTCAGTGCATATTTGAGTGGCGGACGGGGCGGCCCGAAGACGCAATCAAAAGGTATTTAACGAGGTATTATGAAGTGTTTAAGGCTCCAGATATATACACGTGGCGGCAATATAATTAATGATGACTGCCAGAGAAGCACTTACGTGAACAAATTATATTCGCCAGCACATGAAATTCGGAATGTGAAAAAATATTTTACGACTTTTACAACATTCAAACGGCTCCAAATAAAATTTCAGAGGGTCTTAATTGTTCTGACAGAATTGCATTCGTACATTGTCGATTTTAATTAGTTTCAATTTATGGTCCACTATGTTTTGTATTGAAATAATGTTCTAGTTTATATATATATATATATATATATTTGTCAGAGAAATCATATACACTTATTTTCAGATACTTAACTAAAATCTGTATTAGATTTTATCATCTTTTTATAAAACTACAGTTTATAAAATCACACACGTTCACAAATACATTCATCTCTGACAAACACAAATAACTATTCGAACTTTACTCGAAATACATTTTTTTTCAAAAAGGGACATTAAAACAAATATTAACTCTCTTCTAAAATATACAGCAAGCTTTTAATCATATAACTATTGAAATTTTTATTATTTTCATAACTTCTGATCTAAAATATCGAACAAAATTGTTTTTTTTGACCCGTTAACCGAGAACGACACGCCAGTGTAACGCCCATCGACTCATGTCACACTTGTGTGTTATGAGGTTTTTTTTCGATAAAAATAAAATTACAACAATATTCGATCACTGGTATTTAAAGAGAGATCTTTCAAGGATTTGGAATATATTTTTAAGCATTGAACTAAATTCTTGTATGCCCATACTATTGGGTTGTGTAAAAATAATTGCGGTTTTTATCATTTTACGTTTGGTGCCGATTTTTCTAGTTACCTAGTTTTATTGTAAACAATGAAAAAAAATATTATGGTCACTGTTTGGTGATCAGCGAGTTGCATCATTCACAGCAACTTTTTAAATCCTGGTGAAACAATAACAGCAGAAATATATTGGCAGGAAATTGAAAAAATGCATGAGCAGTTGCATCGTTTACGGCCAGCATAAGTCAATCGAAGAGGACCGATTCTTCTTCATGACAACGCCCGATCACAAGTCTCACAAATGACTTTAAAAAAATTAAATGAACTGGGTTATGAAACCTGACTTCACCCAGCTTATTCTCCGGACCTGTCTCCAACAGATTATCATTTTTTTAAACATTTGAATAATTTCCTACGAGAGAAGGATGTCAAAGATCAAGCATTAGCTCAAAGCGCTTTCAATTAATTCGTTAATTCCAGGACTCCAAAATTCTATCTTGTCGGAATAAACAAACTTGTTTCCCGTGGGGAGAAATGTGTGCAGGCCAATGGTCTTTATTTTGAATAATAACTATAATTTTAACTGATATATGCGTCTTTATACTCGATGCATAAAAACAACATTTATTTTTGTACCAATCTGATATTAAGTACCTGCCCTGTTTAAGACGCATTTAAGTTAGTTTTAAATATGTTTATAAGTGAATACAAAATTTATGAATCAAAATATCTTGCCCGTTTGTGATAATTGTATGAATATCAAGTGAGATAGAAGTTAATTCAAGGAAATATATTCGAAATCGCGTTCTGTATTATAAGATAAGACGGTAAATAATTTATACATTTTTAAACAAATATCCGGCGAGTGTATAAGACAATAATAACGTAACAATATAAAACGTAATAAAAACCTACCACTACATTATAATTATGCACGTAAAACTCACCAAAACAATTTCAAGAAAGAGAACATTTCAGGGGTATAATAAAATACCGTCGTACACGTGCTAAACCAATAAAATATTTTCATTATTCAAAGCGAACGACATTTAAGTTATTCAAAATCCATAAAAAATAAAAATAACGTTCCATTTGAAGTCGTTAAATTGCAGTAAAGTACTTTTCCTTTCGTGCGAGCGCAAGTGGTGGTGCACGACCATTGAAAAGCAATATCTCTCAGCGGAGGAATGACAAGGGGACTACCGGTAGAAATCTCGGAAGCCACACGCTCCACATCTATTGATGAATTAATACACCTATTGAAGATTGTGCTCCGTGCATAGCGGATTCATATTCTTGTGTGTGCTTTTTTCTCATTCGGCACGAGATACATTTTCATAAGAATGGATGTTGTACTGCACTTAACGAATGTATGGATATTTAATGTATGTGCTCGACTCTTTTATGCAATAATGATTCTTGGACCCATCTTCACGGCGGGGAAACTGGATCGAACTTGTCTGTACATCAATATATCAAATCATAATAATAATAATCTGGTAAGACAGTGAAATCTCAGAGAGTGTGATGATAAAATCCTGGATGTTTCAGATTCTGATGTTCGTTGTTTGTACAGTACATTAATTGACTGTTATATAAAATAAAAGAACTGGTCGCTGTTATCGATTCGACGCCGAGAGAAAAAAATGTATTTATTTAGGACGAGAAATCGCAAAATATTTTATATCTTTAATAAACTCGAAAATAACTACTTTATAGGTATAACATTGTCCTCGAAAACAGTTTATGAACGTAAAATTTAATAGTCGAGCTATATTATCTGGGATACTGAAATTAGATCGTAGGTCAATTTGGTTTTACAATCGGCATAATGATATAGAAAGCGAACGTCAATTGGACAGAGAGATATTATTAAATTAACATAAAACGAGAACGTACATAAATAATTTTTTTCACATTGTCCTCCTTATCCCGTTCGATAGCTCACTGTTTCTGTGCGCTAGATAGTGTTAAAACTGAAAACAATGAAAATATGTAAATTGAATGTCTATTATGATATATAGGTGTTTTATCAGAATGAATATTTTCGTATCGGTATAAGAATTTATATATATAAGTATGGTGCGTTCTGCGTATTTTATAACTTACGGGATATGGAAACGCTTTCGGGTTTTTTTTTCTCTCCTAGTTATGTTTGAAAATGAATCGTAGTTAGCAAATACGTAAGGACGAACAACCGAGCTTAATTTATATTCAGCTATATTTTTTCATGCACGTCGTTTCATTTTCAACTTGCTCTATTTTGAAGTATTTCATTGGCGGGACCATAAAACTGCTTTTAATATTTTTCCGTTTACACACACACACACACACACATATATATATATATATATATACATATATATACACTTGGTTGGTTTAGAGTTAAATTTAAAAATAAATATTAATCCTGCTGGATGATATAAGGATTTCCATAAGTGTGTCTTACTTTAAACCCATTCGAATTCACAAATGAATTCTTTTTTCACCACACAAACTACAAAAAAAAGTTTCCTAGTCGAAAATGTTCAATAAATTATTATCGATCATTCTCCATTCATGCTTGTACGCATTTAGATAACGATTCCATCATCTTCAGAACGTTCAAGTACAGAAAAGTCTATCAAATGTTTCTGTACCGTGACGTCTTGTGGATGTTTGAGAAAGATCTTCAATTTTTATAGAAAAATCATATTATGATTCGTGGACAAATGTTTACAAATGTAACAAATAAAGAAATAAATGTCTTACCAAATTTTAAAAATGGTTTTTTTATAAAAAAATATTTTTAAAACCTTACAAATTGATTGACCTTGTTTTTCCTTTCTTTTTCTAACCTTTGATTTGTTGTTAATTCTATGTACTTCTTTATATTTCAATTACTAAGTTGTTTTCGTGCATTTCTTTTAGTAAGTCTACATTTCTATATATGCATTCTTAAACATATATATATATATATATATATATATATATATATATATATATATATATATATATATATATATACATACATGTGTGCGTGTGTGTGAATATGTATGGTAGGATGTAATTGTTAGCAGTAAATTGTGTCTCTTAAATCAATAAACGGCTACAGAGCACTGTGCAGATTGTTATATAAAGTTGTATCAACATACATAGAGTAATATCGTATTTGTGTTGTGCGAAAGAAGTGTACGGACGTCGTCGAAGAACGGCGTCGTAACCGCGCGTGCGAAGATGCTCTTAGGCCGTGCGTACGTCAGCTTCAGTGTTCTTTATCATGAATTACGATACATGGAGCTGGATTTACGGGCCAGTTAAGTTGTTTTGCTAATCAATGAGGTATATAAAAACGCGGGGCACGTTCAAAACGGAACGGCGGTCCGCGGGTGAGATCGACGCCTTAATCAGACGCCGACGTCCGGACGCCGCCGACGACCGACGGACCCGGTCCAGACGAGCGACGCCACAGTAATCCCACGTTTGCTGCTCGCACGACATTGAAAGTCGCATCGCATCTACATTTACGCGCACGTACGCGTCGGTCCACTACGATACGCATGCAAAAGAAAAAAAAATTAACATAATTTATTCTGATTGAACGAGAACGTAAGGGCCCGAGCGAGCGACTGTTACCGCCGACAACAATAACAGTTTTACTGTTTCGTAGATAAGATTAACGCGCAACGGAATAAAATGGAAAGAAGATGGCACAGTTCGAGCACTCTATATGTATGTGTATCGGGTTTTGTTTATTGGGTGCGTTTATTGTTCGGCCGATATGACGAAAATCAAAATGACCGCATTTCAATACGGCCGCCGCTCCTTGTCGAAATTAATTATTTTTATTTTCATTAGAATAATCGTAACGATGGATTGTATCGCGCTGCTGGGAGACACAAGTCCGTATTTAGCGATTATACTGATTTTTATTGTTTATACTCGTATCGAATTTCGAATTACACATTCGATAGGAAAAATACAATATGGGAAGATAGCGGTTTTTATTATTTGCGAAATACAAACATAAACAAAGATAAACATCATTAGCCACACATTTTATTCCTAGTAAAATAATACACGAACACATGCACTGATGTATAAATATATGTATGTATGTATGGACAAAACGACCGACATTCATTTACTCACAACATCATAGAAAATAATATTCTGTCGATTGAAATAAACAAACATATCGTTGAAAATCACACATCAATGTTCCATTTTATTTCAATTCACATCTGAAAATTAACCAAATTTACATTTTTTACCTTTAGCCTGCATTTAATTTTTCTCTCTATATACATACATGCATATATATATATATATATATATATATATATATATATATATATATATATATATATATATGTATATATATATGTATATATATATATATATATATATATATATATATATGTATATATATATATATATATATATATATATATACACATGTATATAGAAAGGAACTCTTTTATATACTTAGAACTGTTAATAAGATAATTTTTAAATAAACTAGTAAATACGGTATTCCCGCAATGAACAATTTTTGAACATTTTGATAAACGAATGTTGTAGTGTGTAAAGTTATGATTCATTCATGAAACTCTGTTTAGTATTTTTTTTTCCTGACCAAATTGTCTTAAAAAAGATAACAAATACAAATAATTGACTCTGACATACTCAATTAAGGAAATAATTCAATCAAAAATTCGGAAGGAAATAAATCAACTTTTAAGGAAATATTAGTGATGATTTTTATTTAACTCGAAATTATATACAAATATATATGCACATAAATATATATATATATATATATATATATATATATATATATAAAGTGATACTTATGTAGGTAGATTAAATCGAAAAAAGGGGGACTTACATTCCATTTCGCGATCGCGGCATCGAGTGTCATCCGAAAACGAAAAAAAATCTTAAAATGAAACTAAATGTAGAAAGACAATAAAACGTCTTCCACCATTTTGTCAAAAAGATATAAACAACATAAAAAGGGTAGGTACAATATTTGCCTTTTGAACCTACTACTTCTGGCCACTTTTTTGCGTGAATATTTATAGTTTTGCTAAGCAATAAAATTTCGACGTTCTTTCCTTTTATCCCTACGTTCTGTTTAAACATGTTCGCACCAAAACATTGTTATCAAAAAAAATGTATATATATATATATATATTTGTGTAGGGAAGAAACACGGTCGTCAGTGCTGTAGTCATAAGGTATGAAGAAAAAAAAGCATGTAATGTAGTTTTTTTTGTGTACGATGTGTATAGAGAATTTAGAAAAAAAATCTGGCCTTTAAAGATTTATATATATATATATATATATATATATATATATATATATATATATATAAAGAAAAATGTTAAGAAGGATACAACTACAAAAATGAAATCAAAATACTGATATAAAAAAATGTATATAAATGATAAACTTTTTCAATTTAATTTTTAAGATTTGTTCATTGATAAAATAAAACATTTTCTATTAGCATGTCCTGGTTTAAAATAATGTTTTTTTTAAAAAATGTTCAAGAATAAATTAAAGAGTAGAAAGCAGATAAATGACTTTTATTAACTTTACTTGAATGCACATATTTTAGAATCTTTTTATCAAAACGTTTCAGCGAAAATTAGTAGTTGATTCGCATGTTTTTTGAGTTTTTTTTTTGTAACATTCCTATTTAAAAAAAGATTTTTAAATCACGATATAATTTTCATTTAATTTACATTCATATGTGAATGTTTTCACTTAACTCTGAAGTAACAAAATTTTATTTTAATGAAAATATAAATATTAATATGTTAACGCTCTGATGATTCTTCTGTGATTCAGTGCTTTGAGGATGAAGACATGTACATTGAGATGCATTTAAGTAACAATTAAAATGATTAACGATCAATAATCATTTATTAAACATTTTAGATAAGAAAAAAGTTATGTGATTCTTTGTGGAATGAAAAATGCATTCATGAAAGATTTCACAATCTTGGAATTTAAATTGAACTGAAATCATTTTCTAATTCGTGTATTTTATGTTTGAATAAATACAGTTTTTCTATCTGGGAAAGTCATAAATGTTATCACATAAGTAAATTTATTGTTTTATTTAAACTTGTCACTTTTTTGTTAATTAAAAGATATTAGTATTATTTTTATTGGGTTTATTTCAGAAGAATCACAAGAGTGAAGCTATTTAAACGTTTCTATTCTAATATTCAGGATAAATATCTGTAAAAAATATCCATCAACATGTTTATAAAATTTTTTTTGTAATTATTTATAAAATCTACAATTAAATACTGAATTTTTATGTTTTATATTTGTAATATATAAAAATTCTTATTATAATCAAATACAAAGATAAATCTTAAATGATTAAATACTTTCCTTAGTTTTTAGTTAAATGATTATAGAATCCAATCATTTAAATTGTTATTTCATTTTAGATACTGACCATTTTTAAGATTTCTATATCCTGTGGTCTTTGGAAATTTTCTGTGGTTAAAAAGTAAACTTTCAACTTGAATTTAGTTAAAATTCCGTACATATTCAAGACAGCGTACATGTTTTCCACAAAAACAAACCGAAAAGAATAGTTGTTTCAGTGTCGTACGCCACTGCGACACGAAACGCGAACACGAGATCAAGCCACGCTCCTCACTCACTCAGGCTGGTGAGCTTGGCTGTATAAAAACCGTAAATATGAGTTATGTTGACATTATCACATGCTCCATTTAATTTGAAATCTATTCTAATCGTTTTATTTGAGTAACAGAGCCGTTGGCTGGCGGCGGCCGACACCACCCTTGTTCTTGTGCAAACCGGGAGGGTGCCATCGGGGAAAAGGTTAGGTCAGCGGCTGTGAGAAGGATACGCGTACTCTATGACAAGTTGTATCGGTGAGTCGCACAGCGGGTGCTCATCATGCTTCACATGGGACTCGTGATGTTATATTTCTCATAAATTCTCACTTGTTCGTAAATTGTTTATTGTTCTCATTTACGTTATACACAAATTTATGTAACTGGGGCTTTCGACCAACTCGAACGACCGATACGGATAAATAATAAGTACGTCTAATACTGAAAAATTTTCATTGTGATAGTCGAACCGAACTCGAAAGAAACGTCACGAATGTTGAGTAGAATCGATTTCTGTATCGACTTTACCGAATCATTTTCTAAACGGATTTCAATTTCGACTTCTTATTATAATGATGAAACAAATTAATATTCACAATCGATTTAAGTAACAAGTTTATAAAACAAACACTGAAAGATTTTTTTTCATAAATAAATTAACAACCAACACACAATATTTCTTCAATCAAATGTTTAATAACTGATTATTACCTATTTTAAGATACGAATTGGTATGTAGATTGCAATTCCATCATTGTACAATAATCTAATCACAGAAATTATACCCCATATATTATTAATTATATTTCAAAGGAAGTGTCATGTTTCAGCTTTAAATTGATTTGTTTCTAATATAAAGAAATTGTTTCATTTTTTCATCTTGAATCTATCTTTGTATCTATAACACTTTAAAATTATAAACCAAACCTTAATAAAAATAAATATAAACATATGTAAAATTCAATTAAAATAACTTATCTGCAACTACCTGAAAAAATGGTAAACGTGCTGAAACTAATGATCAAGATAAAAAGAACCACATGAAGAGACTATTAGGAATAATATATTATAAAATCTTCTACTTTGTAAATAATAATCAGTATTTTTGATTATAGAGTTAAATTTTCCATTTAAAAAATATTTTTTCTTTACACAAATGTTCTGTTTCATTCTCTCCACAAACCGTATATCTTTTTCTAATCAAGAATGTTCAATAACCGATTATTGATTACTTCTGATTGCTACTTATATAGATTTTTATGGCGATGCAGTCATCCTAAAAGCTCGAAGCTATAAACAATCTTAAATTTCACTTTAATTTTTTTACAAACATGTACAAAATTAATATATATATATATATATATATATATATATATATATATATATGTGTATGTGAAAATGTGTTATACTCTTAGATTTTTGTATTCTCTTCGATTACAAAACTATAATTAAATTCAATACATCTAAACATACATTTATGAATATATACTGTTATATTTTTTTAAATTTAAAAACTCATAAAATCAATAGACCTATATATAATCAAAACCTATTTAGAAAATAAAAAGCTGCCATTTTCGGTTTATATTCCTGAAGTTTTATTGAATATTTTTTTACTATCAAACCAAATAAATTCTTTAAAAATAATAAAATATGATTGGTTTTTAACTCGAATAAAAATTTAAATGTATTAAACACATTTTTATACATGCGTGTACATATTTACCGTGTGAACATAGGTTTAAAAATGGTGTTGAATTAAATCGAAATATATAAACAAATTAAGCTCCGTATTACCATTTCGTCAAACACAAGTACAAATCCAACTCAAACACACACACACACACAATCTAAATTTTGATAAAACAGCAATACACGATGTAGATATACCTCTTGCAGGCAAGTACTAAAGGTACATATTTGATTAATAGAGCGTAATGTTTATCGAGCACACATTTAATGGATTTAAACTTGTAGGTAAGATTTTCAAACGGATAAGATAAACAGATTAGACAAGTGTATCAAAGTAAACCGTAGATTTTGCCGAAATGACCACCTGAGTGCCGAGAGTAATCCTGTTTGGACACTGGTCAGCTTGTAGCTCGTAAGCTTTTGTGGCGCAACGATGGTCGTTTAAAACGCCAACTGGTCAAACTTTACCGAAACATGTCCGCGTAATCTGATGGCCGCAGGGCGCACCTCTTGCGCCAAACGAAAGTTGTAATACCAGATTAGTACCGCTTGCTAAAGCCAGCCAATGTGCTTGGAGCAAACACGCCAGCCAATGTATGACAATGAGTTTCTACCGTCTAGTCACCTTATATCACATAATACACGTTTCTCCCACACACGTACACACACACACACACACACATTACATCCTCTACTGTATTAATATCCGTGTGTGGTTGATTCATTGCAGCGCGTTTACGAAGTGTTTATTTCGTGTCGATGAAATTTCAATAGAGAAATGTTCAATAAAACTTTATTACTATGTAATAATACCAATACTTCATGGAACACTGACATATTTAACTGTTATGTTTTGTGAAATTAAAGGAATTCATCTCTTGCACGTAGACAAATTAATACATTAAAATAAACTTCATAAATTCTTCCATAGATTCTTTCTCGATAGACTTGGTTAACAGTCATTCAACAATACATCAAAACTTAATTCGTATTGAAAACAAATTTGTTTTTATTTATTCAGCAACAACAAATAGTTAAAAACCATCAAATTAACCATAAAATATCAATATAATTTAATAACAAGTATGTTGAAATTCAACAAAATATATCGTTCAAATAATATGAAATATTGAATAAATTAAAAGAGCTTCAATTGTATACACAGACAAGACAAATTTAATACATTTTTAAAAACCGAAGTATCATCTTTGAAATAAAAAAACAAAACAGAATTATTATAAGAAAATATGCAGTTCGCTGAATGAAGATAAAAAAATAAGTTGAAATTTATATTAATATGACTGTGTACTAAATGAAATCAAATATTAAAAATTAACATTTTTTCTTCGAATATTTTGATAAAATCATTTCAACCGTTTACGAACTATTGAAATTGTCAAACCGCGCAAACAAATATGAAATTAAACAGTTAATGATTCACCCTTCATCTCACAGATTTTTTATACCAGAAATAAAAAAAATCTCTTCTACAATTTATACTTTTTTACGAAAATTCATTTTTCGTGCGTTTGCAAATTTTAATTCTTTTTTGTAATAAAAATTACATTTGTCCATTTTTGAATTTTACTTAATTCAGTAAACAAAGGGTTAAAATGGAAAAAAACAGTAAAATACAATTTGTTTGAACAAATTTGAAATAGTTAATTTAAAATTATAGAGTAGATTCAAGAGTATAGAGCTAATTCAATTTTTCAAGTAGATTATAGAGTTAATTCAAAATTATAGAGTTAGAAAAGAATTTATAGAGAGTAAGACTCGCTTACTTAATTTGTTTTATATAAAAATTAATAAAGTGTGTATTTTATTTTTTATATATTAATTGCATATTAAAAAAAATGTTTATCTTGAGTGAGTTATTGTAATTTCGAGCTTGACTTGAAATTAATGTCTTTCTCCTTATAGATTTCATTTTTATATACAAAAAAAAACTTTCCAATATATTCCTTGAAAATATATACAATCTGTATATTTTTTGATATAATAAATTATGAATAAATAATTAAATGAGATAGCGGAAAAAATTCTGCTGTATGTTATTTTTTTAAATATTTATCGTTTAGTCTAAATGTATTTATCTATATAATAAAAACCCACATTTCTAGTCACTCACGAGTCTGCTGTGACGAGAAATGTTTGCTTTGTCAGCTCATAGGTTAAGTTACGTTCGTGGGTATTTTTTATATTTAAATATATTATGTTGTAAAAACCAATAAACAGTTTTTCTTTCTATTTTCCTGTCAATTTTGACGAACCATATACTATTTTCATAATATTTATCACGTGTATAAAATACATTGAGTTATAAATCAAAATTATCATTTTTAAAATTTTGTGTTTACTATTTATGGGATTATTTTTAAATAATTGAACAAAGTGATAAATTATAAGATGTTGTGTTTGATTACTTTTTCTTCTGAGACATAATTATGTGTGAGAATTTTTAATATTGTTCGATATGAACACCTAGATGTATAAATCAGAAGTAGAAAATGTTTAGAGCAGTTTGTAAAGGTAATTCGTTCTATAATTATTCATAATGGTTTTTTTTCTAAACGGCAGTAAAAACTTTATTCGCAGCCTGCGAGTTCATTCTAATATAGAGCGTTCCGTAGTAATCCTCGAGTATGAATGTCAGTATGTGCCGCCGTATTTACCATTAGCGTTATAAATTAAAGGATACACACTACTTAATTCATTACACTAACCAAACAAATCACACAATAAATACTACAAGAAAATAGTACAAGTCTCTCCGTGTCGTTCTGGCGGACGGATATCGTCGGGATGTGTGCGCGGGCGGGCGTTCAATGTTTGCCAAGGCGATCAAATGACGCGAGTCGAGCGCGCGCTATACAATATTACAGCTCGTGTGTCGCTTTATTCTAATTACAATGTGACCGGTAAGAGGCTCCTTGTCGTTGCGCGCCACCGCCACCGCCGTGATCCGCGACGTGCATTATAACAGCATAAAACTCCCAGCTGCTCCTGCATGAAGAATAAGGATTTAGGATCGAGATGCTGGCTGGCAAGCTGGCGTGCTCGGATACGTCCGAGCTAAAACCGAATCAAAGCTCTGAATCTCGTCGGTTGAATCGCTTTTAATTTTCCTTTCCATTTCTCTTTATTCCTTCAGTATAAGGAACAAGAATTAAGTTTGGCTTTTGTAAATTAAAACAGCAGCGGCTCAGACCAGCGGCTACGCCCGTTTCCACCTTCCTCCTTCTACACGTCGTCGTCGTCGTCTTCTTCAACCATCCTCCGTCTCTTCTCTTCCACTACAAACGTCGTTCGAAAGAAGAAGGCAGCAGCGGTGGTTTTTAGTCTAATTAATTCTGCTTATAAATTCCGATTCAAACCTTTTCTCGTATTCCCCCCGTCCCGCCGTCGTCGCCGTCCGCCCGCCTACATAGCCACCGCGGCTGACTTCTGTTATTGCTTGCTCGGCCGGTGTGCGCTTGATAAATTCACTTTTGTGCGCTTTAAAACATTAAAGGAAAAGACGATTGAAGTTATGAAAAGCTGCTCAGAAATTAAATCCACCGCCGGACCTACGCAGCTACAGATTATAGTAAATACAGAGGAATAATTAGATTAACGTATATAACTTGCTTTTAATGCCGCTTCGTAAACTGGCGCGGCTAATTGAATTTATATGCCCTCTGTCGACTTTATACCTTGAGCTCTGTTCAGTCTCAAACGACCGCTGTCGTTTCTTGTGGCACGGACGCAACGTCGGGACGGGCTGTCGAGGACAAAATCAATCGCAAGTACGTAATTGGTCAAACGATTTTCTTAATGTAAAACTGGTTAATTAATTGAATCGAGTCGTATGATGTAAGAAATGTGGATCGTCGTGATTAAGGCGATTCGTTCGTTTTACAATTTCACGATTTTTTTTTATTATAATTGAAATTATAATCGCAGAAAAGAGATTTTCTATTCAATTTCAACGACGTATGCGATTTGTTTATTTTTAATTATCAGACATTCGTAATAATACAAGAAATTAAAGAGGGATCTCGATTTAATTATACGATTAACATAATCACAAATATCATTCAAACGGATTTCATTCGACACACAAAGCGATAAAATATGATTTATACATCTTAAATAAATACCCATTAAATAATTGTAAGAAAAAACATTCAGATATATGGATATATACGTGTAAGACATATATTGAAATATATTTTTTTTAAAAAATAGCGAATGAAAGTTATGTTTTAACAACTAAATTCAAGTGAAATTAGATAGGTGTGAGTATAATACATTTCTGTATGTTCTCTTAAACTGAAAAAATATTTCTCGTTAAAAATCTAATAAAATAAATATCTAAATCTGTATATACTTGAGAGAATGCACATTTGCCGTACATACATACACACATCTAACTGAAACTAGTCTTATTCACTTGTGCACCTCTAATTTAGAGGAATGCGACTTCTTCCTTGTAATTATTTATTCAACTAGGTATGATTGAAATAAACTTATAGTAGGATGACTGTGATTGTAGTATGAAAAAGGAAGTTGCTTATCATACGACCACGCACTTTTGCTAGACATTGTAATACAGGATTTCGTGGTATTTCATCAGAGAAACATTCTCGAGTAAGAAGAATGTTTTTTTGTCGTTTTTTTTCCCTATAAAACAATTTAGAATTAATTCATAACGTTCAATAAATAATATTTAATTTTCATTTTCAATGAAAACTCATATCAAAATGAGTCTCCTTATTAAGTTTAGAATATAATCTATTGGACAAGTCTACATTAAAATTTATAGAATATAAAAAAGTCTTTAAATTCCCATATGGCGTTAGTAAATCGCAACAGTTTTATTTTCTAAAGCTTTTTCAATCATCGCTCTGATTTATTTCCAATATTTTCATTACTATATAAATTGCGATCATATAATGCATAACATGAATAATTCAATACGAATTTATAACATTAGATATGCTTGTACGTAGTGGACATGTATGTAAAAATTCACAACGTATAATAGAGTTCATGTGTAGGAAGAACGAAGATTTTATAACGACAAAGATATTTTATAAAATCATATTTGCGGAAACACTTTTTTTTTAGTTATACTGATGTGTTGAAAATATTCATGACGGGTTTTAATTAAATTAATAATCGGAGTTTAAATAAAAATAACATTTTCATACATCCGTTCTTTTTCAGTTCATAAACCAGAAAAAAACTTCTGATCAAAAATGGTCCATAAATAATTATTGATTCTTTGTAGTTGCTGCTTATGCACTTATGTGCAATCATCATCCTCGCAGAGACGAGACATAATTATATTTTTATGATTTGTGGGCTGAAATATGCCTTTTGATGATTGTTATTTCATGACAAAATTGTTTTTGTGTTTCGATTAACTACAGTACTAGTCATATAACAATCCACAACTATCACTGATATAACAATAGATGTACCAACTGTATACAGGAGTATATTTCCTATGACTGAGTAGGCTACATGGTGTCTATGATGAAAACAACGGCTGACTGATGACGGACACCTCGCGCGGTAATCGGAGGCGTCACGGACGGGGCAATGGCACGCGCGCCCGTCGCTGATTGCCCGCATCCTGATAAATGCCAACTCACACTCACGTATCCTGTCCGAGCGACACTAATAGATTCATTCGTAAACACTACAATGCTAAGTGATAAGCAAGCCCGTACACTGACCACTGAAATGGGTTGGCGTAATTAAACGTAAACAAATAATTTTTCTTGATCTGCTTCTTAATTCCATCAAGATTGTGTTCGTCGTTCAAGACAGAAATTTAGATTTATACAGAGTTCGATTCAGTTGTTTCTTCAGATATTGCATCGTTCATATATTCGAAGCGATGCAATCGTTCCGACACTGGCTAAATTGAGTTTCACAAATTCTTTTTAATCCTACAAAATAGAAAGAAAATCTAGTCAAAAATGTCCACATGTTGTTTGATTGTCCTGTAGCTTGGTACTCTGAGGATGATGGTAAACTAACAATCAAAATTATTCAAGAATCATAATCATCTTTACTTCATATGAGTCCATTTCTTTATCAGTTCTATTGTTTATGCCTGGAATTTGAATCAGTGTAAACAATGAATTATTATTGACTTTTCGAGATTAATATTTATTTTTTAACTTTAAAAATACTGGTATCACCATCGAAATGTGTATAAGCAAAAATCAAAACTGATTAATGGATTTGTACCACATTTTTGATCGGAAAAATGTGTGGAATGAAAAAATAATCATTTTTTAAAAACATATAACAGGTATTTAATAAAAAATCGATATACTGAAAACATTCATACACTGAACAATTCTAGAACGTTTTCTTGTAAAATGTATCTCATACTTCATTCTGCACAGTATTTTTTTTAAAAATCTATACAGTCCTCATTGTTTTATTATTCATCAGAATTCCATAGAATTTTTCACATTTGATAGTATGTTTCTTGTAATTCTGATTGATATTTTTTGTAAAAGAATATTTCTTATATTTTTTTTACTCCTCATACATTTAAGTACATATTTACGACTAAAATTATTTATTTTACAGTTTTTTAAAACTAATTTAGCTTGGTTTTTGTCATTTGTACTTTCAACACAAACCCATGTATATATTTACCTTTTTCTAGCTATCATGAACCAATATCTTTCTTATTAATAAACATTTTAATACTACTACTAATAAAACTTGAAGAAATGTTTCTATCAACAAGTCAATATTTTTCTTGTATGTCATATATCAATGAAAATAGATATAGAATCTCTCTCTCTGTCTCTCCCTTATATATATATATATATATATAATAAAATATATACAAGAAAATCTGATTCTTCACAACAAATAAACGAGCCAACGTCGCCGTCGACAGATATGATCGTAGAATTGTTACATAAGCGAATAAAGTTGAAAGGTAAGAAAATAAAGCTGTCAATAAAGCAGTATCGATGTGTCAGAATATAAAACAACGACTGCTTGCGACGACAGCATGAC
Source organism: Acanthacorydalis orientalis (assembly GCA_034766995.1). NCBI lineage: Eukaryota > Metazoa > Arthropoda > Insecta > Megaloptera > Corydalidae > Acanthacorydalis > Acanthacorydalis orientalis. Next base: position 31,285,941 of record CM068321.1, on the reverse strand, counting down.
TTGTCTTCCTGCGCCCACTTAGCATCCTCTTTGGAACGCTGATTCGTAACTATAACTCTTCATTTAACGTTCTCCCCTGCATCCATATAAAAGTCCTTATATATACTGTCTGAGCTCACTTCTTTCGGACAATAAACACAACACACACGACGACCAGTATCGGACTGTGCGTTAAATATGTATTGTCATAAATATAACGTTCGGGTTCTCTGTTCTTCTTGAATTTAATAACTGATTTTTTTTCAATTATCATCCCTTATATATATATATATATATATATATATATATATATATATATACACATATATATACATATAATGCAAATAATTGAATAAGTTAATGGATTATCTCATATTTTAAGAGAGATTGAATATAATAAAGAAACTGTTAAAATTCTCAATAGAAATATTATAATAATATAAAGAATAATATAAATAAACTAGTATATAGCCCGTGAAAATTTACGGGAAAATCGAAAGGAAAAACTGTTTATTGATTTTTACAACATAGTATATTTAAACATAAAAAATACTTAAAAACGAAACTTAATGAATTAAACTTGAAATCGATTCTTTGTGAAAATTTCCCTACAAACCACATTCACTAGATGGCGGCGGACGGCTACGTTGCGGACAAAGTGACGAGAAATGTAGGTTTTTAGTATTAAGAAAGAATTGCTGGGTTCTAATATATAATTATTACTATGGTGTTCATTCCTTAGATTTAGTTCAGACTCTTGTGAAATGATATGCTTCACATATAGATTCGATTTGGAAATCTCGTCCTGATTCATAAATCTTAGTTCCATGTACTATGTCTTACCAGTAAGACAGCTTCTAGGTTTTATAAAAAAAAATATCAATACAATTTTATTACCAAATACACTGATCAATATTTGATTGAAAAAAATAGTATTCGATTCGGGTTATTTCATTTAATTGATTTGAGTTAGAAAAATATAGTATCACTGGTAAGAGTGTGTTTGTAATATATTGTTAGCTGTATACTATATTAATAGTAATAAATAAAAAAAAAATAAATGTAGTTTATTTTAAACTTGTAACAGTTTTGATTTTATGAACATTTAATGTCATATCCAATGGAAATATATTTACCTAACTAGTTTTTATATCAATTTTTGTATTTTTTTTTAAATGTGGGCGAGTGCTTCGTTTTGAATACTAGAATATTACGATATAATTGTAAAAATAGTACGAGCGATAAACTAGTCAATACAACAATTTTACACGATAAACACCATCTGCCATTGTCAATTGTTTATCTTATCGCACTCACTACGGCTCTGAATGAACGGAAACAACGGACTGCGACATTCTAGCTTGATGATAAAGTAAACGAGATGGAGAATAATGGTAGCAATTCAGAGAGCTGGCAGTGTTTTACCTGCAACATTGGAGTCCACCAGTCGAGACCCGCTCTACACAGCCAGTAACAACAGAAGCATAGTTTCTTTTCTTTGATGGTGGGCTAGAGAACGCGGTCATTTCTCAACGCCTGTGAGCTGTGACACCGGCAATTCGCTCCACTGTCCTACCCTCAATGTCTTCAACTTTGTTATATGGGTTGGATCTCGAATGCTCGCTGTGTTCCGTTTGTGTTGCGGTTAAGGTGTGTGGTCGGGCGGTGGGTGGACGATTCGTCGTCGAGTATGACAAATCGACTTTGTCAAATAGTTGATTACAAAAAGAAACATATCGTTTTCTATTTCCACGAGCCAGCGAGCAAGCTAACAACCTCACCTTAAGCGTACGCCGATAAAAAAGATGAAAAAGTTAGTGGCTATGTGCATACAGCATAACCAAATACTTGTACGGCTCTTTTTATACATTACTATCGCTACTCGATGACTTAGAAGACTTGTTTTTATTTCCATTTTAGATAAAAAGAACGTACAATTTAACAATGTTTAAATTAATTTTTAATTCTATTAAAATACGTTTTTTTTAACGATCCACTATTCTTATACTATTTGCTATATGACAATTATTATACATTTATTTAAAAACATGAACTGAATTTCTAAAAAGGCATATCATTTATAATAGTAACAGATTAAATTAATTCGTTAATACGAGTAATAACATTATTCTGTCTTAACAAATTGATTTTCAATTTCCACATATCACAAACAAATTTATCTGATATAAAATTTCAATAATTTATCATTGATCAGAAACAAATCTAATGTATGGAAACTGAAAAGTAATTTATGAAATTGAATGTTACTACAGCCGTCAAAAGCTGTTGTATAATTGTGGCTTATTTTGAGTATTTTTTCCATCTAAATATATATTTTTTGATACTCAATTTAATCAAAAAATAATGTGGTAAAACTGACATTGTATTTATTCTGATTTCAACTATATTATTAATATTTTTAAGAGTGTTTACATTTTATTAAATATTTACATTAAATGTTCCTTGTTGGATGTCTATTGATTTCTGTAAAATATATATATATATATATATATATATATATATATATATATATATATATATATATATATATATCTTCACATACACAGTCATAGGCGTGCACGTGGAAGTATGTATGTAACGGATAAATATTTGTAAACATGTCATCAAAAAGCTCCGTCTATGCAAGTAAATTCCGTCGCGGTTTCAAGACTTAGCATTTTTTTTCCACGAGTGCCCCTTTTTTCATGTCTGCGTGATAGAATAAAGCGCGTTCATACCTACACTTAAGAAGTGCGGCAAGCCGGCAGGAGCAGGGCGCAGGAAATATTGAATTATTCATTAGGAGCGTGTACGAATCATTACTTGAGTCGTGTTACGCTAGTCAGTTGTTGGTACGGTGAACACTTTGTCCGCGATTTAACGGGCCACACCGTCAGGCGCTCGTCTTTTTACAACCCCTGCCCGACTCGTCTGTTTATGTAAGCGCGCGCGGAAGTTTCGCTCATTTGTCTCGGCACGTTGACAGTTTTCTTTAAAATGGCTTCCTTTCTGTGCACACACGGTGAAAGTTTCTACGAAAATTTTCCAAAATTAGAAGTGTAACTGTATACTTCGAACACACGTAACAGCGGACGAATATATTACGTAAATATAAAAAAAAAGTATCAAACGCATACGCGAGACATTGTAGCGATTGTAAAAAGGGGTAAACACCAAGTTCGGATGTACACGGGCGAGGGTTGAAATATATGATCCACTCACTCGGGATATAAACATCCGCCATTCGGACGCAATCCTCGAACCTTTTATATGTAAAACGAAACTTATATGTTTATGGAGATTATAAAAGTACATGACTTGTAAAAATCTGTTGAGTGACAGCGTCAGGAAAGAAGGGAAATGAAAACAGGAACCTGGCGCGCTGCTCCGTCGTGACGAAGAGGGAGATGAAGTGAAATAAATGAAGCCTAAAGAGTAAATGATGATGATGTGTGCAAGCAGAGATCAGGATGCAGTCACGCTGAGGTGGAATCATCAGCGCCGACGATGATGTTTTGCACTGGCAGGAAGAAGTCGCGGGGGTGGAGATTGATGATATCTTATGGAGAGCGGTGTATCGGGCGAACGAGTCCGTTCCTCGCCGGTGACTCTGCACGTCATCGACGATATGTTATCATTATCGTTGACAGCGAATACATTGTAAAAATTAAATTGTTAAACAATTACACTCTACTTTCATTTCACTTAAATTATATCATCATCACGTTACTCGTTCAGCCAACATTTAAATGTTTCAAAATGAATTAAAAAGTAATTAATTGATTTTATTATATTCTTAAATTAACTTAAATAAAAACAATATCGATACTGGTCTCCACTATCTAATAAATTTTATCAAAAAAAAAAATTTTAATAAATATTTTTATCGATTAAAAAATAACCATGGAGATAACTTATCTAAAGAATATGACACAAGGTAAAATATGCATTTTTTTCTTTCAATCCGCGATTATTTAAAATTGAGAACAATCGAATTTTTTAAAAAAATATCTCGACGGACGGTTTTCTTCCAATTTATCAATATCCTCCACATGTATATAATTCATCGTATAAATTAACTTCATGGAAATTCGAGAACATTGCCCACGTATATATGAATTTTCGATGGGGACGCGAGGTTGTGTAATCCAACGTCTTGCGGTTTGGTCAAAGAGCATATCCGAGTTCCGAGAATTGCCTCAGGTCGTTTCATGCTTACAACGTGCAAACTTTGCACAAGAAAAATTATATATTTTCTTGCAGGCGATTTGACAAGGCAAAGATAATGCTACCAAATCTGCCCGCAAGCTAGGAGCAGACAGATTTTAGCAACTGAGGTTGTCATCACTACTACAACGTCCGAATATCCGCCCATTGAACTCGGATTGTCGTCATGATAAAACCACACCTCTATCCGACTGTAATAAAGACTAGACAATAATGCGTTAAGACAATGGACGCGATATGTCTTCACTAATGATTTCAATGTTGCAACAATTCGAGGTTTTAAGGAACGACGAATACAGCTTTACGTTTTAATTAAATGTTAATATATTTTGAGCATACTTACATATATATATATATATATATATATATGTAAAACTCAAAATGACAAAGATATTAACATTGAGCTTCAAGACAACTGTCTGACGCAAACAAATTACTTTAAAAACCAAGTCTTACATTAAAACATTTAGTTTTTTTTTTAGAAAAAAAGAAAAATATACAAAGAAATTGTTTTTCGTGACAAATAGAAAAAATACTATTTTGCTTATAAAATTCAAAGTAATTAGTATATTCTTGATGTGTTTTTTTAACTTTTTAATGAGATAAAATCTGATTAAATGTTTAATGAAGAACAAATCAATTACCTGATATGTACGCCTATATAAAAGTCTTTTAGTTATAAAAATAAATAAAAAGAAATACTTTTTATAATCAAATATATTAACTGTACATCGAATTATAATCTCGAGTAACATCTCATTGAGTATACGAAAACTTTGAAATATCAAGAGCTGAATTTATATTGTTTTCCTTGGCAGAAGAGACGATAAAGTACCAATGATTTTCAATGGGGATTTTAATGTCAATTTTGTTTCAGAAGATTCAGTACCACTTGTAAATTTTCTACATGAAAAATATAATTTAAGTGTGAATACTGATTCCATAATCGCAATAAGTTCTGATATTACATAGATGTTGTCTTTTCGGTATGTCTTCAAAACATACATTTCAAATTTCAATTATCATAAGCCCATAGTATCAGTTGTACCAATTGAATCTCCACTAGAAGAAATCATGGAAGTTGATGAAAAACAATTTTAAAAAAATGTTAATTTTCTAATTCAATACTTATTATTTTATATTAAACATCTTCCTCATGTAATAAATTCTACATTTTGTCCTCTCTCCTATACTGACTCTTAAAATAATAATAAACAAAAACGAAACCATTCATTTATCATACATGATACTTTTAAAACTCTACTCAACCGACAGCAAAGAAGTTTCACTTCTGGCGCGGGTACTGTGTTACACGCATCCTTTTTTTAATTTCAAATCTATCTAGAGATAAAAACGAATTGTATGGTGAATATCACATGAAAATCCATTCAGTCGTACTTGTTTTGAAGGACTTGATGATTAATAAAATCTTTGTAAATGTAGTTAGTTAACTTGTTTTATAAAATTTCGATTTGTTTATATATATATATATATATATATATATATATATATATAATATAAGACGAATATTTAAATTATAAATTAAAAATATCACTTAATTTCTTATTTTCTCGATTATAAAAAAAAAAATACAAAGATATGATTAAACAATCAGTTTCACTGAAAAATATGTTTTCACTTAAACATAATTATTTTTAGAATATCAGTTTTAATATCCGTGGATTAAACACTTTCAAATACTATTTGTTTGCACACATTAACGCTTTTACAAGTAATGCTCTTGATATGTGTTCGAAAATAAACATAATTCGAAACGAAAACACAGTGTGACGTGTAACGTTATTGTGTGAAAGCATCTACATTGTCTATGCAATAGCCAAGACATTTATAATCGTCCGCTGCTAAGTACAGTTTTTACTTTTTACAAAGCTCGGTATATACACACTCATTTCGAAGTCATCAACGTGAGCAGTTTTTTTCCTGCCAGTAAGAACGAAAACCTCTTTTTGAGCCACTTTCATACACAATAACTATGTACACTTTATCAGACATAACTGAGGTACAATATTCGTCATGTCTCATTTACTCACAGTCGTTAAATTATAGCGAAATATAACGAAAATGATAAACTTGAAAAAAGTATCATAATTTCACAACGAACGACAGCATATCGTGCGCTCGGTGCAAAATTCGGTACGTCACATTTTTTTTTTTTAGTCGGACGTTGAAAGAAACAGACAACACTCGAGATAGAAGTGAAATGTTGCGAGACATAAATGCCCCGACGATATTTTTATTGATAGGATTAATTCTGAATTGCAATAAAATTGAAAAGCTTGAACTGTTGATCGATCGTCTATCGTGATTATTTTTTTAACACGGACACATATTCAAGAAATCGATTAAATAAATTGAAATTTTAATTAATATTAAAACGTATATACATTTCTTCCATATGATCGAAAACACTATTTTCGGATTGAACTAGAAAACGGTTATTTAATTCGAGTTTTATTACTGGAAAATATTTTGTAGAACGTATAGAATAAAATATACATATGTATAAAATGTAAATATACATTTGTAATTAACGAAATACCTATTCAATTGGTTTGAAAACTCAACTGTAATTTCGAATATTTAAAGCAGATTTGAATATATAAACGTAACCGTACTGTTGTTTATTTACATTCACGTAACATTTAATTACGCTGTATGTTTGTGGAAGAAAATATGAGAGAAAAAAGTATGATAAAGCGTCGGCGCGAGATGCCGAGGGATATGTTATTTATGCGTTCGTTTCATATTTCGCAAAAACCCGTTGATAAAAACATAATACTAAACTCGAATAGGTATCTACTAAACAGCTCTAAAGTTAAAGCAGTAATTTAAAAAGCAATCTCATACATTATTCAAACGGTATGCTTTTACCGTAAAATAAACTTTTAATTGCGGCCACCTTTACCTATCGTCGCGCAGAGGGAGTGAGCCTACGCTAGCACGGAGATAAACTACTTTTTAATGAAGTTTGAATCTCTTACACGTATAAAATATGCAAGAATCTTTTAAAGAGTTATGCGGTAGGTTAACAAGATATCCGCAGTTAAACAAGATATACGTCCGTCCCCACTCTGCACCGCGCGCTCGCTGCTACATCATGTACACTCTTGTAAAGTTAATTTAGCTATACGCCGAGCAGACGCAGGTTGGCATGTTTCCTCCATGTAAGTGTCATAAATTTTGTGGGTTTTGCAGATTTTACACTCATAATCAGCTTAAGAAAACGGCTTCCCTTCAAGATGTACTCGTCGCTGGATTACACGGTGGATTTTTATTATGTTCGGGAACACAAGACACGGAAATCATAAATTAAACTTTAACTATGTCCGCAAGTTTTCTTCTTCGCGAGAGTCGAACTGCCGGCGTCATAGCGGGGGTGTGGTGCGGGACATAAACACACGTGTGTATGTGTGAATATTTATATACACGATCGTAAGGGCGTGTGTATGTATTTGTGTGTGTGTGTGTATTTATGAATATCGTGTTCGCTCGTGTATGTGTGTGTGTGTGTGTGTATTTATGTACGGACCGTGTTGTATATGTTTGTATATTGCACGAGCGTCTGTGCACATCGAGGAAGTTCGTTTCGTCGACCTAATAAACCACAATTACAAAGCAATTATACTACATGCGAAGGAGATCAATGCACCTAATAATGGCTGTGTGGTCAACGAGTAGTCAAAGGCGGACCCGCTGCCTGGCTAGAGAGCGAGGCAGTCGTGGACTTATCAAAAGTTAAATGTTAGTTTAGCGATACAAGTTACGGTTGGCCTGCTTAACAAGACCACAAGTATATACAGAGCGCGCCACGCGAATTACTTGAGGATTCTGAAGACTTGGAGAACTCGGCGGATAGTTTCAATAATACCTAGAGGTCAGTCCGGGATCTAATTAAATTTCTGCTAAATTGCAAAATACGGGGCCGGGGTTGGTGCAGCGGCAAGTGAACGGGCGAACCGACAAGACGGCATGCTCTAGTAGAAGCACATCAAGGCGCCGGACATAGTCGCGCGGTGGGAGAATGCAGAGAGATGGCGGAGACGTTGCGCAATTACATTAACCGCGAGACGTTTTCTTAGCGGCGGTGCTTATCCTGGATGGGTGCGCATTCATTTGCGTATCCGCAGTACGCACATTAATTCACGGGGTCGGTCGACGACTGCTCGTATGGCGCGTGGTGTGGGCGTTGTTGAGGTGGAGGAGTCGCATCGTCCAAGATAGAACAGCTACCTTCAAGAATTTGCTTAGTGTAACATCTCGACGGCAAGGTCCGGCCGAGAAGGAAATTAGAGAGAACTGGCCTCGAATTCCTGGGGCGTTTAATTTCAAGTAAGACGCGAGCGAGGGGGCGACCTGCACCGCGCATTGCACGGGCGACGTCCGTCCGGTAGTCGGGGGCGACTGTGTGTGAGGACGGACGGGGTGGCTATAAGGCCGCGTTATGTATGGAACATTACATTGCGATTCAAAGCATGGGCCGCGCGCGAACGACGTGGGGTGAGACGGTGGTGAGCGACGAAACGAGTTTTGCATGTAACCCCGAGTTGCGAGGGTCAACCGCATAAACTTTCAAAGCTGCCAGCAGCGGATCCTTCCTTGGAAGGCATTTCACTACTTATATCTCTCTGTAGTTAACAGGAAACTAGGAATCGCTCGAGCAACTTACAGCCCGGTCTTATTCAGCGACGCTTCCTTAAGACTGATGCTAAACCAAAGTGGTTCTATTCATTTGCTTGTTTCATTAGTTTAATAGCAATACACCTACAAAAGTTATAGTCAATAAGACGAATTCATTATATCGATCCGATATACATTCATATCAAAGGCGGAGCCCACTACCAAAAGATAACTTCTAGGCAAGCCAGACGTATAATTGAAATATACACATACACAAATCATATCGGCACATTATATATATATATATATATATATATATATATATATATATATATATATAAACAAAGATTATTGTAATACAATCTTGCAATAATACACCCACCATTAAAATATTACTATAGACATATTGTTAATACAATTAATTTAAAAAAATATCAATTCCACTCTACTAAAAGAATGTCTGAAAAAATAAGAAAAAAACTCACAGGATAAACTGCAAAATAAAAATATAAAATTTAATTTTATTAAACAATAAAACTCGTTGCAAAAGCTAGACATTCATAATTTTTTGAAATAGCTACATGCTTTGAAATTAATAACTTAAATACATCGGTTGGTATTATTTAATAAAGTTGTACTATTTAATACTACACTTAATTCGTATCCGTTAATTTCTTTCACATTTCTGTTAACATCTTTAAAATTAAACTTTCAATTTAAAATTCATAACTATAACTTTTCAGATTAAAAATTGATTATAATTTTCAAGTCATTCCTAAAGACTTTCCAATAATATTTAATAACATTTTTTTAATATCCTATAGATAGATATTTAGACACATTAGAGAAAAATTGAAACATGATGTTAAAGGCAAGAATAGACATCATCTGTCTTAAATAAATTACTTACTAACTGAATATGAGTGAAATTTGCTTTAAAATTAAACTTTTATTTAAAATTTTAAACTCCGTAGTTTCAGATTAAAAGCTGATTAAAATTTTCAAGTCATTTCTAAAAAATTTTCACTAACATTTAATAATATTTTTTTATATCCTATAGATAGATATATAGATATTATTATAGATATTTGGACACAATAGAGAAACATTGAAACATAATATTAAAGATAAGAAATATATATCATGTCTTAAATAAATTATTTACTAACTGAATATGATTGAAATTTGCCAAATTATATATATATATATATATATAATTATATATATATATATATATATATATATATATATGTATATACATAAGAAATAATTACAAGTAACACTCCCTGCTCATATCACTGATAATACTAATAAATAACAAAATTCCCATTACATATTGATTTTAACGAAACTGAAAATAATAAGTTATCTCAAACAAATAATTTTGATTTATTTTACTTATCTAAATGATATATATATATATATATATATATATATATATGCCTTTGAATTTCGAAAAAATATTATCACAAGATAAAAATATAAGTTGAAAAACGTTTATAGATTGAAATATTCGTTTATATTAAAAGAATTTAACTAAATTTTATAAAAAAGTTGTATATAATTTATGAATATTTATTATAAATAAAAGTAAACTATTATTAAAATATTTTTTGAATCTGATAAGAATATAAATCCTTTCACAAATATATTAAATCATTCTTGTACTGAAAAAGTTGTTTTGATTCTGTAATAAAAATCGATGCCTCTGTGTTCATTTGAAAAGAGTGAATAAGAAAAAAAAAATAGATACTTTTCTAGACGTATGTGCATTGAAATGGATTGTATAAAAATAATCTACTATGAGGGAATATTATCTATGGTGTATATTTTTAATTATTAAAGAGTATTTGTGTTTAAACTAGCTGATTTGTGAATACTGCGAAGTGGGGATGATTATTAAACATAAGAGTATTGAATTTATTTGTACGGTGATAAAAGCTCGTCACAATCACGAAACATAATAATTCAGCATGAAATCGTCGTCTTTATCAACTATAAGTTGTACATATTTATACACAAAGAAGGCAATAATCTCGTTGTTTGAAGTACGTAGACAAACAGCAAGCAGCGCAAGAAGACGCTGAGACATTTGTGAAGCTCATCGAGACAACAAATACCAGGCTGCATCCGTGAATACAGCACCAACATGAGGCCAAGACACATTTCTACGAATATTGTGAATTAAATGCTCCCATTTTGGTAATAATTCACGACATAAGAGACAAGCAATGCGCATTACACCTACATATAACTTAGTTATGATACATTGCTTGTATGTATGTATGTACTTCGTACGTTTATATATGCCGGTGGATGGCCGGTTCAAGTAAACTACAAGTTATACGTGAGTGCAGAGTCGAATAGGGGGGCGACGATGTGGTTTGCGAGACCGCAAACCCACGCGATCTCCCTCGGGGCCGCCGAGGGGCCAAGTGTCACACTCTGCAAGAATGTATTCTCCTCGAGCGATATTATACTTGGCTACGTCGTAGCAGCAAGTGTCATACAAGCAACTTAGTTCCAACAACTGTAGATATGTCGCTGAATGTTTAGTTGTTGCCCCTGTCCTCTCCATCTTGGCCCGCCCGCCACGACGACGACCACTTTCGCAGTTCTGCATGCCGGAAATAAACTTACGTATCATATTACAAGTGTAGCAGTATTGTGTGTACATATTTAAATGCGAATGTGTATATTATCATATTGTTTTTCGTATGTATGTGTTTTAATTGTATCTCTCTATGTGTGTGCGTGCCCGTGGTGTGTGTATATGAGTATGTGTATGTATATTACAAGTATGTATGTATGTATATAAGTGTTTCTGTAAATCCAACGAAATTTGATGAAAGATACACTGTCAAATAACATACAACTAGAAGTGTACGTTTTCTCATAATAGGAAAATGGAAACGTTCACGTAGAGCAATCTGTTTCAAAAATCCGAATAGCAAATACACTTGTGTGTATCTAAGAAATGTAATATAAAAAATGACTAACAGAAAAAAATCATATTCTAATATTTATTGACTTTTATTTAAATACAATTCTAGTGTCCGACACTAGAGCTAAATACACTTTCACAAATTAATTTTCAGTCTCCACGTAAAACTGCTTCTGATCAAAATCAAATCAATAATTGATTATTATCATTTTGTTAATGACTAAAAAAAAATCTGTATGTTATTATTCTGACGATATTCGTATTAAAAATCAATGTTTAATAGTTGATTATTAATCATTTTAGTAATATAATGTTCAATTTCTGGTTTAACACTTTGATCAGAAAAAGATTTTGTGAGAATTGTGCGGAGTGAAAATTCGTTTGAGAAAGCAGTTCATACATTTTTTTAAAAAAAATAGGAAAACATAAATTTAGTATGTGACGATTTCATTTTTGTATTACAGAGATACAGAGTACTTTTACCTAGAGTTTCTAGCTGATCATTATACAAAAAAAAAAACAAAATTAAAAACAATTTGCTTATCAGTTAATATACTGGTTATGAATTATACTTTTTAAGTATAGATTTTTCTGCTATTTAAATAATAGAATCAAAATTTGTTTCATTACTGAAACGAATTATAGTTACAAAACGGTTTTATGACATTTGTTTAAATGTTTTTTTCCTTCTATAAATATTTAAAAAAAGAAATTACTAATTACTTAATTTGACATGATATATATATATATATATATATATATATATATATATATATATATATATATATATATATTACTCAAATAAAACAGCAGAGAACAATTCTAAATTATTTTTATAGTATGTAAAAGTAAATTGTATTCTCGCCACGAAGGGAAATGATACAAATGGCGAGAAAGCGTTATGAAATTTGTCAAATTTCCGGCAGAAGTCGACTTCAACGGTATTCAAACTTCAATATAACTTGAACAATTCCAACAGTCTTGGTCTTTATAGAAGTAGGTGTTGAATAATGAAACTTGGGGGACTGGCTGGCCATATAAACGTTGTTGTGTCCGCTGTTCATTGGTCAGGCAACGTTATCTTGCGGTGCTAACTAAACCCGTGTACAGTGATAATAAGGGTTGCGCGTTACATAACAATGATGATGTGATACAACATTATTAATCGACCGCAGTTATGTAATTATGACCAGTCATTTTCAGTGAAGATCGTTATTAAGTGTCCAGTTCTTGATATCAAATTTAATAAATGTCTCGTTTTAATGCGCATATAACTACACGCCCATCAATATTAAGCCGAATATTGTCCTCTGTAAGGGTTGCGAACACAACTATTTTTACTATCTCCGTGTACGAAAGTCAGTTTACATACACAAGTTTACAGATAATTCCTGTTTTTTTTTTGTATAGACATATTTAAACAATAATCTCGTTAATATTTTATTAATATATACTTTATAATCAATGATTTTAAATTATTTGTTACCGTTGGGAATATCGAGCTATTCTCTAATTTAGAATCAACAACAATTCTGATAAATTTATATGAAAATTAAAATTATAAATTTATTAATAATGAAACACTTTGATGGAAAAGAGAGTATTAATTAATTTGTTCCTGGAATTAATTGTATATCATTGATTTTTTTTGTATGTATCTCCACCAAGATTCTAAAATGGGAAATATACGACAGGTGATGGTTTTTTTCTGAAAGGAATCCAGGAAATATACACTGGGTTAATTTGTTGTAAGAGGTGATATTATTCTCAAAATTTTTTTCGTCCCATAAATCACAAACATTTTTTTGGTCAAAATTGTTTAATAAATATTTTTTTAATGTTGTTTATGCTTTGAATGGTAATCACATCATATTCAGAGCATCAAAGTACAGAAAAAATTGATTAAAAAAATCTTTGTGCTCTGAAGATGATGGAATCACCATAGAAATGCGCATAAGCAACAATAAAAAAAATGGTTTATCGAACGATTTTGACTAGGTATTTTTTTTAATGGTTTCTGAGACGAAAAAACAATTTATTGGTGAAAATTAATTGAGCCACAGTGTATTCTTGTTATTATTAAAGTGTTGTCTGTGAAAGAAACAATATTTAATTTCATTCCCTCGGTCTAAGATTTTATCAGACAGATAAACGACTCATACTGAATAACATATACTCGCCAACAGCCAAGACGATTTTAGTACAACTACTTAACTTTTTTACATTATCCGACGTTCGTTTGAAATAATGCTATTTAAGATTCATGCAAATAACATCTCATGAAATTTATCACCGTACAAAGATAGCACGAACACGAGAAAGAACCTCGCAGCACAAACGTACAAATAAAAATTATTACAATTATTATTGTAAAAATTCAACGAGCAGTTGATTTTATTGGCAAATGTAGCGGACAACACAAATTGCATACGTAAACTGTTCATCTCGACGGGTGATCGTATGCTCATCACCCAGTGCTACTACAACGATCATGACGATGCGATTGCGTTGCAGCAAAGGGGGGGACACCGCGGCACCGTGCCAACATCGCAGTCCGTCAGAGAACACACAAACACCGCCCCCGGCCCCGGGCCCCGGACCAGGTCAAGCGAGGATAATGTTGCTCCTTTTTGCGCGAAACCCTCCGCTAACGTGACGACAAATTACATTAGATGAGCGTTGCGTTCCATCTTCAGACCTCTTTGCGGACCATTTGTCCACCCGCGAATGTGGCCCGAACGCCAGTCGTACCGACAACACCGGCACAATATAAAAGTAATGTTTATAGTGCTTTTAAAATAGCCGCTGATCTGTGTGATCGTTTTAACGTCGCCTCAATACATGATCCGATAATATCGGTTTTATTCACATGTATCAGTTTTTATTTGCTGCAAATCACGTTCGACAATAACTGTAATATATTATAGGTACATATATACGTGTATAGTATGTACTGGGGAAGAAATGTAATTTTAACATATTGACCTCGACAAGAACGTTTCTGAAATTTAGATACATCGATTTCCATACTGTAATAAATTCAAAACGTATCGACTTTTTAACACTTATTTATTCTTTTAAATTAAACATTTAATATCTACTTTTTAGTAGATAAAACATTAATAATTTACTTTACAGACTATATATTTATAGTCTTATATATTTTGGAAGTTTGCTTGCAAGTTTTAAAACGTTACTGATAAGAATTCGAACAGCTCAAACAAAAAATCAAGAACAAGACAGTCGGTCCTTTTTACAGGATATAATGCCATTGTTCACATGTTTTTGATATGTAAAGAAACCATGATATTTTCTCCTCCCTCTTACTCGCCTATTTAAGATCTATCGACTATTTCTTATTCCCTAAACTAAAATTGAAATAGAAAGTCATGCTATGATAACACTGAAGACACAATAATGATGAAAAAAAAATTTTTAAAACACTGAGGGATTATTCATTCTGCACGAGCTATTACTAAGATAATTTATCAATGTTTTGAGAATTTTCATAATCTCTGTAATATTTACATACATGATTTTATACCAGGTGTGAAATCCATACCATATAACCTAATTGCTGAATTCATCTAAAAGATAGATACATATTTATAGAACTTTTGAATGATATAAAAATTACTCTGTGTTGCATTTATTTGACTAGTCCATGTTTGAGATAAAAAAAGTCATTGGACGAAGAGAAATGTCACAAATCTTACAGAATAAATTCGGAAATACTGTGTTTAATTATAAAACTAGTATTTCAAAAACATTAATTTTTTATTTTTTTATCCAAATTAATTAATTCAATATCTTTTAATTATTTCGAATAATAGAGTAAATAATTCATATATTATTCGATTGTTTGAAAATGAATTCAGTGGATAATAAGTCGATTTTTTTGTCACAATGACTTCTTAATTGTTTCTTTCCATCATTTGTTGTTCATTCTATCGTTTATGTAATATAAATTACTAGAATATGATTGCATTCACCGAAACTGCTTATTACAATATACGACGACGGGCATATCTAAAGAAATGCCATCCGCTCGTCGACCGATTTTAATCATTGCGCAAACGGATCCAACAGGATACAATACAAACAAATAAATTTCAACAAATATGAACGCCCTCGCCTTTTCGAGTGTATACTTTTCCAACGAAAATTTTATTGGCAACACACTTAATGAAATCTTCCTCCGCTGATATATTTCGACTAGACGGGGCGTCTCATTTCACTCATGAATACGTCTATTTATTGGCTTCTAGACAGTGTATAAACTCGTACATCGTTCACAACGTTATGCATAAAATTACGTTCTCGAACTTTGAACATTTGTTTCCGTTCCGTTCGATAAAGTTTCGCCGTCGCACAATTAGAAATTCAAGTTTCTTCGGACGAGAAATTTATACGCATGCACGCACGTGCTCTCTACCTTTCGTTCGACACAACGCTATCATAATTCATACACAGAGTGATTTAAGATTTTTATGTAATCGTGCGAAATTGTCACTACAAGGTCACAATCCAGGAATCAATGTTACTTTTAGTTAAATAGATTAGATATACACAACCCTCAATATGCTGTTATTTTCATAACACTTAAAAATTAGAGACACACATTCTGTGAGTTACAGGAGAAATTACTTAATTGAAAAAATATAATAACATTTTGTTATCTTTGTAATTAATATCTTTTTGATTTACTTTAATAAATTCTAAAATATAATAAAAAATTCAAGTAGTATAATACATCTTGTAGACAAATCTTCAGAGTATATGGATGTGTGTAAAAACAGTGTAAAATAATCATTTATCTTGTTTTCAGTTTCACTAATTACAAATTAGCAACATTTTTATCGAATTTAGTACGAGAAAAACGAATTAATCACACTTTATTATTTAAATTTTTCTTTATACTCGAACTTGAATATAATAATTTTTTTAAATAAAATAATTAGAGAATTTAAGAGATTTTAAAACAAATAAAAGATAATGAAACAACAAAAATATTCGCAGTTCATAAAAGTAGTATCCTAGAAATAAAAATTTTTTAAAACGTGATTCTTAAGACTTCTGTCTCATAAAATACATATTTTTTTATTTTGATCAACAAAGTAACATCTATGTTTTTCTACTCCTGAGATATACAGTTTTTTCTTAAGGGGGAAGTTATTGTAAGTTATTAAATTAGCATATCACTAATTATTTTATTGAAAATTATAATAGTACAAAGTTAAAATCTTGAACAAAATACAGTGTTTATTAATTGATTTTTCAAAAAAAATTACTCATTTTAAATACAGTTCTCAGACTGAACTAAATTCGTTCACAAATAAACCGTTTTTCATCTCACAAATTATTTATTCTCAATAAAAATAGTTTGAAAAGTGTAGATCTTCTCTCAAGATAGAATAATTAGTTTATTTTATCTTGAATAAAATAATTTTTGATCATTGCTTATACACATTTCGATGGATATAATTATCATTCTGAAATCCTTAAGGCACAGAAAAAATTTTTAAACATTTTTTTTTGTGAACTGTGGGTTAAAAAAGACTTCATTTAGAAATGTATTCTAAATTTAAAGTAATTCTCCTGCAAAATATATAAAATGTAACTTAATATATTTCAACTATTAGGATACATAAATAAATTAGTGTTGTTTTAATTAGCAATTACTCTATAATCAATCTAAATAAAAAATATAAACGTTTCTTTTAATGTAAGAATAAATAATAATCACATGATAGTACAGTTTTAGGGTTTTTTTTTGCGAATAAGACCGAACATTTCAAATATTATTCTCTTTAGTTTCTCACTAAATATAGTGGAGAATCTAAAGAGAATAATAGTTTATATAGAAGAGTTTTATTTGCTGGTAATAGATTGAGGAATAGTATCAATAAAAAAACACAGTTTTATTATTATAATTCTTTTCAGCGGATTTGTTGTTCTGAACAAGGTTATTCGCAATTATTTCTGTTATTATACAATAGATAAATGGGGGGATTAAAATCTGTACGTTTTATACTGAATAAAAAAACAATCGAATATTTTATTTATACAAACATAATTCCATCGAAAAAGACAAAACAGACCGAGATTTTTTTCAAGATTTCAAGATTGTTATTATAAAGCATTATATACATATTCAATATAGTGGATAGCGTAACAATAAAAATACAAGAGCCGCAGTAAGTGGTCGTCGGTTGGTTAACGCCCGCAGGAGGAAACAGCCGCAAGGCGTAAGGACAAGTGCCACTCTTGTTTCCCGCGCGAGATGGCGGTCATAAGTTGATCCGGAGCGCGCCCGCAGGCGTCCGGCGCCATCGGCTTATGCCAAGACGCCGCCCCGTGCGCCCGCCGCGTGGCCCATTGTTAGGTGTAACACAGCCAGTTAAATTGCTGCACATACACACACACACATACACAGATACATAGACTCTGTATCGCATGAGTCGTCGCGCACCATATTATTCTTTACGATCCGGGTATAAGATTTTTTTAAGTACGCCGCGCGTTATATGAGACGATGCCAAACTCTACAGAGCACAGCAATGAAACATAAGGTTATAGTTGCTGGATTTCAACCAAATACATTGCCGTTTATCAAAGCTAATGTTCGGATACACCGCTTCGTGTATGTACATACATGCAGACATATTTATTGTGCGTTATACGAGTAGAGACGATCGCCGACGCCGACGGCAGGTTTTCTAATTTAACGTCATATTCGGACGCCCACGACGGTAATATATTTGCGATATTCATGTGCGAGTTCCGCGCGATAAGATTACACTGCTGCTAATGTACACATGAAACAGAAATAATAATTTCGAACGCGTACGCGAAAGAGTTCAACGAATTCTGGAAACGTGCACAGTGTAGAATCAATTTATGATAAAGGAAACGGTATAAATTACTGTTGAAATAATCAGACGTTCGAGAAATACGCGAGAGCGTGTGTTTCGTGTATGAAAAATCTACACACTTTTCGCATATAAATAACTGTTTGCTGTGTCGTAAAAAAAAACTATCAAAGTGTACTTTTAGATTCTTAAATATAAAAGTAATAAATTAAAAAGTACTCAAACTGTACAAACACGCAATGAAAATAAACACGACTTAATACTAAAGTTCAGTTATGTACGAGTTTAATATCAGACTAAACTGTCTATTTTTGTTCTAAATATTCAAAAAAAAAATTCAAATTTGAAAAAATAAATCTGAAAATGTCATTTTTGTATCCAACTTAACACACTGGCGACCGGGAACGAGAATTCTCGTTTTAGGTGATGTGCATGATTTCTTGATTGTTTTCCAGATAACGGTATTTTTTTTTTGCTTTCGAACATTATCAGTCCTGTTACTGGGGATATTTTCAGTTTGGTTTTTGACTTCGCAGAGACGCGACAAATACATAAAAGTGCTCATATAATTATTGTTGAAGCCCGATTATTATATTCATTCTAATGTATTAAAATAACATTCATTGTCAGGGTAATTCCCGTTTCAAAATTAAGCCATTCAAAGATACGGAAAAACTCTGCCTCTTTTCATTAGGTCGGGCTATTAAGTTATATGTATTTATTGTATTGAAAACTAATGGCCCGAACAGTTAGCATTCATTTATATTAATATTAAAGTATATACTTGGAATACCGTCCGAAATCATATATAAACCGGCCACGCTAGGCGATAAAAACAAGTCATGAACTAAGTCGTCAAGTGATAAGTCAAGTAAGACTTGAAGTAACAAGTTATGAAGTAAATCTAGAGATCAGAAGCCATGAAGACATAACCGTTAAGTCAGAAGCTCAGCAAGTCAGTATACCGAACACTACAATAGTTTTTTTTTAGTTATATCTAGTATTCATCGTTGAAAATAAAATGTTAAAAACACAAAACATAATCCTTTTCATTAATTTAAAAAGGAGTCGAGTTCTCACTCATTAGTGCCAAACTAAGTCGGTAGTGCTACTCCCACACGCAACAATTATAGTAAAAATTAATTGTTTTAAAATTTCATACATTCATAATGGATAAAAAAGGTTCAAAGGTTCTGAATAAAAAAGGTTCATTCGAATATATATATATATATATATATATATATATATATATATATATTAATTTCAATTTCAATTATCACTGTTTTATTACACACCTTCCAAAATAATTGTGTATGTTTAAAATCGCCGGTCCATAGAAAATTTTAGAAAAACATTAGCGGTCGGTAATGTGTTAAGATAGAATTTAAAATTTATAATATAATCATTTTCACATTTGCTTTATTTTTCTCTTTTTTGGATTCATATCAAAGCTTTACTGTATTTGTAATTCCTCATAAATATAAAATGATCCAAAACGTTAAGCTCTGTTTATAAAAATCAACAAACAAACCATTACTGATAAATAATTACTTACAAATTTACTGGATATCACAGTATGGAAAGATCAACTTTTGATCCGTCTAGAAAACAGTCTTCCGACACAACCACCGATTCCGAACCATATTTTTATTACCCAATTAATACGTATTCCATCAAAACTTTCTATAGTTTCATGGCACGGTTCGGTTTTAACTACGCAGAGATATATCTACACGCGCGGTATCTTACACAATACAAGTGGTACCTATCTGATCTGGTCATTGGTATAATTACAACGACCCCAGGGGGTCGTTTCCTCAACATGAGCAGCATGGTCAAGCGAACACTCGACCAATATAATAGGAGTATCCTATGGCAATTATTTCACCCTTGCATTAAAACAAAATTTATATTCCGCTTTTAATGAGCTATTAATTTCATTGATGTCAATCTAAACTCATCACCGAACTACGTTCGCCAGACTTATACGTTTTCATTTAATGAAATTAGTTTAGATGAAAATGAATTCGTTATAAGTAATTGTTTAGCACAATTGTTATATTAACATAAAGACTTATGCTCATAAACACTTATCAATCTACTTTTGTATATGTATATATATATATATATATACACATATATATATATATATATATATATATATATATATATATATATATATATATATACAATGAATTCTCGTTATAATCGACCTCGATATAAACGACATAGTTTGCAAGCGACTTTAGATTAGAAAAATAATTTTTTTAGATTAGAAAAATAATTGAGAATTGAAGAAATAATTAATTTGCTTTAAGATGTAGGTCTTTAATAAAGTTTTATGTATTTAATTTTCTTCTACATTGAATTTTAATTATTAAAAATAGTCATGTCTTATTTAAAATACATTTTCATTTTTTAAGAAAATGCACAGAAATAAAATGATAGTAATTAGCAACATTTGTTCTGAGAATTTCGAGAGAAACAAATTTTTAGTTATTAATTATTTTCAAAGCAGAGATAACATAATACAATACAATTAATATTTTTCAGAAAAGAATATTTTAAGTTTAACAAACAGTTTATAAAATTTCAGGTCTAATTTTATTAAATAGAGTATATTAACTGAATTGATTGAACAAAATTATAACTATTTAAAAATTCTTTTGTATTTATAACAAAAGTACACATTTTTAAATTTAAATTTTAATAAATACATGCCCATTGATTTGATTAAACAGATTAATTTTTTAAAAAAAAATGTATTAGGATTCACAAATGAATTCCTAATTTTGAAGTTTAATTTTATCAAACAAAAAAATGTTCTGTTAGTTTATGGACGGAATAAAACACTTTCAAAACATTTTTTTAAAATTTAAAAATAAATTATATACTCGTATTATCGAATTTGTTTTATGTATTAAATAATGAAATGGTCGGAAATTTTATCAGCCATAATTCGGGAATTTTATCAGCCAGAATTATATATATATATATATACATATATAATTTTTCAAAAAAATGTCTCCGGTTTTGAAAATTATTAATTTTATTAAATAAAAATGAGTTTCCATTTCATTCGATCAGAATATATTGTATATTTTTTTAAAAAGTTTCTGATTTTATGACTGAATTAACAAAAAATATATTAAAAAATGTTATTGAAACTAATATATGCTGATAATTTATTGAATATTTTTAAAAACATATAATAATGTATATCTCATAATATATAATCTCTAAGAAACTTTTAGTTGTCGTCGAGATCTTAAACCTCAAATATCATCATCATTTAAGAAATTTTGTTAAATATGTTGATTAGAACAGATGTATGTATCATGTGTAAAGAAAAAACCACTCACCGTTTGTAGACTGGTCGACCGGTTCAGGAAAAATCACGGCAGTGTCGCTCCGTTGTAGATACTCTTGTATTTTTTCATCTTCGTCGCGTTGTCCGCCAACCGGTGTATTCGTGTCGGACCGCACGTCCGATCGACGATTCCGTTTCTCATCAGTTTCCATTAACTTCGTATCAACTACATCAGTCATATCTTTTCTATTATCATTCGTCATCGTTTCAGGTACGAGTGACGTCCTCAGTTGGCCGTTAAACGGCGAAGACGGTAAGGAGGGACGATGTTCTTTGCTAGCTATATCTATTACATAATTGTTGGATGGATGTTGGTCGTTGTGATTATTGTCAGGACTCATGGTGATCTCGATGCCTGTCGCTGTTACGGACGACGTCAGCACTGATTCGTCGGTTGATAAGTTATCGACATCGACTGGAAACAACAAAACTTTATATTAGATTCACCCCACGCAGCGACACTTTAGAAATTGTAAGGGTAACGAGAAAGAAATATATGAAATATGACCGATCGTCGATGATAACACCATGGTTTATGTATGATTTTATTTGAATGTTTTTCGGAAGAGTAGATTTCATATTTGATAATATTTATTGCTGGTGATGTATAGGTATTTAATTAAGTTCTATGTGGGTGGATTCCTGTATGTACATATATATGTATGTACATATATATATATATATATATATATATATATATATATATATATATATATCAACAATTTATTAAAAATGAAAAATAGAAAAAATGCACTCAAATTATAAAATAGCATTGGTCTGAAATTCAAAAGCAAAACACTTTATAAATCTGGATTTAGTGTGATTAAAAATACTATAAATGATATAATAGAAAAATATGTTTTAAAATTATACTGAAAACTGAAAAAAATGACTGGATTTAGATTGGAAATTTGAATAAGGGAAATATATAAAAAAATCAATAGAAAAAAATATGTTTTGTGTAGAACAATATATAACACTCCATATACTATTCAATTTAATAAATGTTTTAATATAAAGAAGCAATAACTTTTTCTGTATGGTTTTAGCATATCTTTAAATTTATTAATAGACGTAATTAGTGATAGCTGTATTAAACAGAATAACCGTTATAAATTCAATTATTATAAACTAAATTATATTTAAAAATCATCTCCACTTCACATAAAACAATTTTAGTTACTTTTAAATCTTTAATACAGAGAGTACACCATTATTTTATTCTCGACAGGTAATAAATCATTCTTATAAATAAATCGTGATTTACTGTTCAGACTGAACGGATATTTTTGAAAAATTAAAAAAAAAACATGAAATAAATATATTTATAAATTATACAAGTTTGTTTTGAATCTCAGTGAAGAAGTATATATTTATTCTATAATAAATTGTTGTGAGAAATCAAACATTTTCTGTGCAAGCGATGAAACCCCGACACGTCTACTATCCAACCGTTCAAAATTATGAACAGACATTCGGATCGATAGATTTAGTTTTTTCCTACTCCTATACACTGTACACCATCCACAGCATACAATCGCATCTAGTAAATTCCTTTGTCATAATACAAATCCAGGATGAATTCAACGTGCACAAAACATAGGACAATACAATTCGCGATTTATTTCTGACCATCCAGCAGTAGCTACAACGTCGGATATAACAAAACAAGAGAGCACGGAGTATGGATTGAACGTGTGCTCATATCGACGGCGTCGTATGGCACAGAGACGTCCGTCGACGTTCCCTCTAAACCTTTTGTCCGAATGCATCGAGCCCGTTGTTCCAAATCTCATTCGATTATGCACGGGCACGCCGTGTGTATGGGCACATCGAAGCGGACGTGGCGGATCACATATTGCGCGATGTTAAGACGACGGAGTCTCGTACCGTACGATGACTGCGGTGCATTTCTTTTGCTCTTTACACGAAGAACACGGGATTATAACATTTGCCAATACGGCGGGGAATCGACTGGATTAATGAATTGACAAGTAGAAGAGACAGCGATAATTGAACACACGCACGTTTGTCTGGAAGATTTATATTCAGCCTCGCTGAAATGTTATCTTCAAGGAAAATATATAGTCTCGTATATTATCCTGACCACTTTATTATTCTTCATAATCATTATACAGTTTTAACAATGCATTAAATACAGTTTCACAAATGATTTATTTTTTCAACTGATAAGCAAACAAAAATGTTGAATAGATGATTATTGATCAATTTAGATTTTTCCTTATTCAAATTCCGAAATCAATGCATAACCATTAACTTTTATCCACACTCCGATGCTCTGAGGATTCTGACATTACCAACAAAATGCGTGCAAGTAACAATCAAAACTGATCAATAATCTTTAATTGAACATTTTTATTTTTAAAAAAAATGTTTTATGGTTTGTGGATTGAAAAAATAATTCATTTGTGAAACTATTCATTATTTTTAGAACCTTTCAATTTAATATGATATATACAAATCACTTTTTTTATAAATTTGAATGTTATTGATAAAAATATATACTTCATAAAATCTCACATAATTTTTACAATATGGTTTTTGAAAACTGACAAGCGCTTCCAAAAAAGAACAAAAATTGTGGAAAATAATATGCAGAGATGAATATATAATAGATGATGTAAATAAATGACACATAGAAACGATATACCAAACTACAAGGCTGTTTCAATTTAGGCTTCCACATGAAAGTATTAAAGAAAATCGCAAAAATTAAAAAAAATTATTATTTTTTAATTTTTGCAATATTTTTGAATACTTTCATGTGGAAGCCTAAATTAAGTCACTCTCTAGAAAGACTTATCGTAAAGTTTTGCTATTTAGAATTATTAATTACATTCAAACATATTACCAAACTTATCCACTTGCTTTAAAATTGTAAATAAAAAAATAACATTCCCTTTTTGCACGAATATCTATAAGAAAATCATGGAAAAAATAATTATTAATAATTAACAAAAAATACTTGTTATTCACTTGCAATTTTCTTCTAATTCACACTTGTTATTAAAAATCAAATTAGATTATTTTATTGGAAGGAAAATGAACGTTTTTTTTAAAAAAACAACTATTTCCGTTTAGATTCATCTACTGACTTATTTCAATTCGTCCTTTTACACGTTTGTGTATTTTATTGCGTCTATATATCTTTTTTACTGTATCTAACCTGATTGATTGTTCATCTTTATTGCTTAAAGAAAATGCTTGTTTCTAATGTAAATAATATTTGTTCATTGATCAGTTGATAAGACGTGTATGGATTTCTTGACTTTCAGTTAATCGTTTTCGTAGATTAATCTAAACAATGTATTTCTTACATTATTTTAGTATGTGTTGAGTGTGTGGGGAACAATTAATATAAATGAACATTAAAAAACAGTCAATTTTTAGGTACATCTTTAAAACTTGGCTTTTATATTTTACAACTGAAATATTATTTAAAACATATTTTTAAATATATGAATTCATTTTATCTGCATGGAATTTCATGAAAGTAACATATAATTAGTTGTAATTACCGAGTTAATTACAAATATATTAAAAAATACATTTTTAATAAAATGTGTATTAAACTGATTGAAGATTGAAGTGTGGGCATTTTCTCAGATTTACAGAATTTTCTCATACAGACAATTTTTCACGGAGAAAAAAATGTGTGATTTGTTTTAATTGTTCTATAATTAGAATGATTGGCGATGGATTGAAGTTTAGGGAGGAATTCGGTTATTAGGACGATTTTTGATTTCGTCGTGCAGACGCCAGAAGAAATCAACAAAATCGAATGTCAACAAAATAAAATATATTTTTATGATATCCGTCAGTTTACACTGTTTGGAAAATATCTAGATGATACATATCGTTATATAAACACGAAATGCAATTTTCCACGACGGTTCGTAAGCAAAGTGTCCTTCATATCACACCTCAATATATACGAACGTGCTTACCACTAAACTAACTTATTACGTAGATCCCGTTTTATAGTGTCTACCTTTCCGATATGTGAGGCGGCCAAACGTCTAGAGTATGCGGGCCCGCGAGCATGAATATGATGGGTATTTGTCGGCGCAGGGATACATAAAATATGGAGTTGTGACTGTAAAACCAGACTACTGCTCCTGCTGGTGGTCCCTTCGAACGCGCGCAAAAGATTCACCCCCTGTGCGCGCCGCAGCCGTCGTCGCTTCAATAAAAGTATATTGGCGGTGGATAGGCGGTTTCTTTTTTTCTACGACAATGTAGTTGATGCTGACGGGCGCCACCTCGAGGGGACCGACCAACGATCATAGCTTTGCGTCAACGATCGTCCACCGATTTTTATTTTTTTGTATTAAATAAGTGAGTTTTCTCGATGTGAAAAATGTATGAAAATGCTTTGCAGTACTTTCATAAAAAATACGTTCTATATAACTATGTATGGCTGCACATAAATATGCTTCTGATACATAAACACATACGTACATACATATATACACACACACTCATATATATATATATATATATTGACGCACTACTACTGGACAAAGGCTTCATTCAAAATATTTTATTCTGTGTCTTTTATAGACTTTGTAATTTTATAATTTCCTTTTCTCATCTATTCATTATTCTATTCTTTAGGATTTTTATTTTTTCTGCCTTCCAGATACTATTTTTCTCTTTCTATGTACATATATATATATATATATATATATATATATATATATATATAATGTATACATGTATGTATGTATGCATATATGTACATATGTGTATATATATATATAGGATGTTTCAACTTAGACTTTCACACGAAGTATTGAAAAAAACGAAAAAAATTAAAAAAAACGTGTTATCCCCCATTTAATATTTTATTTCAATTGTATTTTAGTATTGAATTGAACTAAAATACTAAATAAAAAATAATATTATTTTTCTTAACCCCTGCGCCCTCTTTCAATACTTTCACGCGGAAACTAAAATTGATTCTCTCTCAAGATTTTTGGACAAAAATCAGAAAACATAATTGAAATTTTTTTAACTGATTTTTCAAGTTAAAATTTATGGATATTTATGATAAAAAAATGATAATTAATTATTAAATATTCTTATTTGCAATCAAAACGTATATATATATATATATATATATATATATATATATATATATATTATATATTGTTTATTTATTAAAAATTAGTTAAAAGTAAAGAATGAGGTCACTGCTTCTAAAAGAGTGATTGATGGTTATCTGTTACATTATTCAATTTTAAAATATTCTAAAGTTTGCTTCGATTTTTACAAAATACTATTTTATTAAACAAGAACACATTTTCAAGGTACAGTAACAATTAATAATCAAAGAATAAGGGTTTGTCATTTCGGTTTTGGATAAAAATCTGAAAAATGTGAAAATAAAAAAAAACACGTACTGAATGAAAGAATTGTTTCAGAATTCTTATTTAAAGTAGAAAGGTACGAATAAAATTAAATAGTAATGAGCTTTAGAAAGTATATATAAACAAAATTATTGCTTCCTCGTGTCATATATTCAAGATAAAAAAAAGTCTCTAACCAGACGCATATGCGACAAAACGCGATGGCGGGTTCCACGTAACCCACCGAAAATAACTATTTCCAAAGTCCATAATCATAACTCAAACGTCCTTGAAAGTTGGTAGAAGGAAATATCCACGTCCCCCGAACAACCACTATATTACCACCAATACCTATGCACCCACACACCGACCGGATGGATACCTATAATACGAAAATTCGCAACAATATTTTATTTCGTCCGTCTCGCTCGCACGACACGCTCGTCCGTATCACTTGTTCGGTTATATGTTTTGTTATCGTCGAATCAAGATATTCATACGTGCATCCCACATGTTCAGTCACACAACATCAAATCCGAATGATACAATAGAGATATATTTAATATTTATCAGAATTGTTGTATATCCTGGCCGTGCCGTAAGCTCTATACATGCTTGTCTATGACCTATCAAATATGTATTGGAAAACGGTAGTGTGTTTCACGTGAAAATGGTTATTCGCAATGTTGTTATACACAAATGGAATCAACGGGAAAAGCGATAGCTAGGTGTACGATCACATGTGATGTTTGTGTTCAAGTAATGAAGAAATATCACCCCTTTTTTATAAGTGCTACGTTTTATATTCACAACAAGGATGTATGAATATGTTAAAGGTTTATTTCGTCTTTGTGAAATCGGATACAGATTTTTTTCTAATACACTAAACAATTCTAATGATTTTAAATCAGTCGACTCTAGAAATAAACTAGCATAATTCGCACTTTCTATATTATTCGAATATAATTTATGTTTGCATACTTTTCTGTCAAAGTTTAATAAACTGGTTGTAGAAGATACAACCCCATACTTCGGGATTCAGATAGAAAAAATCATAAAATATGTAAATTGTAATTAAAATAAATAATTAATTTAAAAATGTACATATAGACCAAGCAGTCTGTAATTATGAACTATTTTTTATCTATAAATATTAAATTTGGTACTTATCTAACTTATTATTAATTATATAAAGTATTAGGAAAAAAATCTGTATTTTTGAATCTAGGAAAGTAATAGCTAGTATAAAAAAATATTTTTGAAATGAAATATTCAAAGCTATTTTTAATTGACAGATTTTTTTAGTATATTCTTGAAAAAATTACCATTTATATAAAGTACTACTAAATTTAGGTCTAGTGTTTAAATGGTGAACGTAAACCTTGAAATTCATTTTTTTTTCTTTCTTATATGGTTTAGTTAAAAACAAAACAGTTTTTAAGAACTGTAATTATTTTGAAGTAGTGTCTTCTTTTACAAAGATGTTGATATGAAATTTGTTACGGAAAAAATATAAAAGAAAAGATCAAAAAAGAATAATAAATAAAGAGGAGTTTATGTATAAGTATTAAAATTGTAATATGAGAAAAGTCGATTGAAACATGATTATACTAAGATAACAAAAAAAAATGCGTTCAAAGCAGCATCTCGTTCGAATTAATAAAACAAGAAGTCAAATAAGAAGAACTTTAAAAAAAAGAAATAAAATATTATAACTGCATACGCCGTTATTTATGTCTAATTGAAATATATTACCCATTCGCAAAAATAAATCAAAAAAAATAACAAATGTCCTGCGAGTATATGTCGATAATAAAAATACAAATCTGTTCACGGATTTATTAAGAGTATAATGTTTTTAAAAGCACAGCGGGTAAGTTTTACTCCTTACATAGGGAATTGATAATAAAATGCAAGAAGTGCGCGGTGACGTCCCGCCGCGAGACGTCGAGATTGGCGCTGGCATTGGTGGGCGTGCACCTATACGCGACGCTGCGCGTCCTCGGATAAATACACACCAGTCGCAAATGAAAAATATTATATCCGCGATATATAATATTAACCTTTGCGGATTGTCGTAAACCCCCAACGATTGTATCTTTGTTTTTTAATCTGAAAAATAAATACGACATACGCAGTACATGTACTATGTACAACACACACACACACACACTCGGTGCGGTCCGAAAGTTTCCGACTTGATACAGAAGCAGAGCTTGAAAAGACTGTTTCAATATAACCTTATTTGCACAAGTCAGATATTTTTCTAAATTCCTTTTATTTTGAAATGAAAAAGTTTCCACTAAATTGATGTGCTTTTAAGTGGTTGCTGTAATCGAACATCCCTCACATAGACTATTTTAACGGACTTTTCTCCCATCGAATTAAATGTAAGCAGTATTGTATGATGGAATAGAATAATCACAACCAGAATCAAATTATTATTGTTCGTTTTTATATCTGTGATTCCGTTCGTGTGTTGTCCTGATGGTCTTAGCCTTTATATGTGAATTAATCTGTTATAACTAGTTTTGAATCTTTGGATATCTCAGTTATTTCTTGGAATAAATTCACGTAACTTTTAGAGTTTATTTAGAAGCTACTTAGAATGTTTCAAGAAATGAAACCAATCATTGAAGATAACAATATGAGTAATTCATAAATACACAGGTCATCAGAACAATACATAAAAATAATATCTTCTATATTTGATTTCATCTGGATTTATTCTGTCAGAAAAGTACCTTTTAATTATTTTTTCAACTTATCAACTCCGTTTGTTCTGAGGATTATCGTTTCTAAACTGATCTGAGTACTAGAGAAGATCCAAACAAACATTTCCGAATTGAATACGTCATGATATAAAATTAATAAGAATTCCATCATAGACTAGTAACTTTTGAATCGGACTAGATATACATCCACACAGATACTTATTTAATCACTACTTGGTTCGGATATTTAAACAGCGTCTATAACATACATGTTTCATATTTATTCCATGTTAATGTAATACACGTTCGGTGCACTGTTGATTTGTTGGCGATAACGTCAAAATAAAACATTTTAATTCGTGTAAAATGTTAAACGAGGTGAAATTTCATTATTGGAACGCGATTTCATCTATTTATGTACATACGGAACGTTCCAGATAATATTGATATTATTTATATAACATTTTAAAAATATATCCAACAATAATCAAATACATTAATACACAAAATACTAATCAATAGTTAATAATTCGATTGTGAATACTTTTCTAATAAAAATTGTTTTCAAATCTGATTAATATTAAAATATTATATACCATGTATATAAGATTTACTGTCGGTCCATTTCATATCTTTGAATAATCATTATATTAGATAAGAACCTGTAAAGATACACAGAACTTCTACATGAATCGTATATCTGTTAATCAAGTATTTTACTCAAATAGTCTATAACTCTAATTAACAAGTCTTAATAGTCCGACAAATTTATTTTTTTGAATTATATGAAATTATTTACAAAGAGTATCTGGTTAAAAAAGTACATTTTGATATATGTGAAAATTATATTTGGTAGAAAATTTCTTATAACTGTCTTTAGGAGATTTTTTTTACATAAATTAAATGAAACAATAAACATTTTTTTGAAAACTCATTATATCTATATAATTATTAACACAGATATATCGCAACGTAGTCGTTATATATATATATATATATATATATATATATATATTAGTATGTCTATATAAACATCGCAGATAGATTATTCTTTGCAACGTTGTTGTTTTTTTGTGGATAATTTTGATTATATATATATATATATATATATATATATATATATATATATATATATGAAAGATAGTTTAGAGTAAGAAAGAAATATAAAGAAAATCTAGTGTAAGAAAAGAAGACGATACAAAAAATGAAATACCTGGGAATAAAAATATATAAAATGGTTCAGAAACAAACATATGAAGATATTAGAAAAACATAAATTTGTAGAAAAGAGAAACAATGAATCGTTGGAAAATTTAAAAAAAATGATTAACAGTGAATTGCCCAACGCTAAAAAAATTATATATATATATATATATATATATACATATATATCAGGATGAATAAGAATCCATATGTGTATAAATGATAGAAAAACTGATAAAGAAAATTAATTGTTCCTGAATAAATAACTGTATATATTTAAATACATTCGGCGAGATCGATATTTACTAAAAAGAATCCACTTAATTAAAATGTTTTCAACTCAAACAATACCGCTTCCAAGACTGCAAAAAAAATGTTAAGATTAAAAATTCATCAACAAATATTTTCCTTGTTCATTCGAAATCGTGCAAAGGAGATAAAGACAGGCAAAGGTTGGAGACGATTTCGCAGCATCAATCGTCACCGGCAATGTCAATTGTGTACTTTTATGTTTTAGTGTGTACGAAGAGGAAAACAGACAGCATCCGACCGGCAGCGGCAGCGACGGCAGCGGCAACATCGGCACAAGAAGTGCCGTAAAGTAAACATAAATAAACTCTCAAGTTGGATTAAAACGGCGCTCGCATCGACATGCCTGGATTTGATTATAACACTTTAATTCAATATCGAAGTATGCGTAGAATTTATGCTTTAAATATGCTGCGCTGTGGATGCTGCTGATGCCGCCGCGCTTCTTCTCGAAAACTTTTAATCAATTTTCGAACATGAAAAGAATCCCTTGGTATTCACAACCATACCATTCCTTTACCAAGAATATGTACCGTATACACAAGTTGACTGTATTCGATACAGGCGCGCCTATATCTGGAACTATAAACGACGTTTTAAAATACACTCAGATGAGTCTTGCTTACTTCATCGATGGTCGTCCCGATCGCGATATTACACACTGGATGAGGGGGGTCGGCGATCGAACTCGCTTTATTGGCGTGCAGGGTATATCGGAATGCTTTATTAGTTATACACGCGAATTTCATAAAAGGTACAATCGCCGTTTATATGGGCCAAGGCTGCTTGTTTAATTTTATGAAGGTCTCTTTTTTCCTCCTCTTTTCGTCTCCACTCGCTCTGATGCAAGTAAAACACACGTACACGAAAGATAAACGTAAAATAATACACACACATAAAATGTGCGATAAAAAGATGTCTGTAAATGTGTTTTTCTTTTTTCTACAAAATATCGAAATTTACACTTTGAACGATAAAAAAATATCTCCATCGAAGATTACAACTTTACAGTCTGCACGTCTTACAATCACACCTAATCACATTTTCTAATTAAAAACGAAACGTACACGACTTGCAAAAATATGTGTGCACTCGTCTGTCAATCAGTCGAACGTAGGGTTAAACAAAGCACCGAAAGCAATAACAAAACGTTGCAGTGTTATAGAAAACGTCGCGCGTACACTCGTCACGGTCCGTCGGATCGAACCCCGGTATCATTACAATTAAATGTAACATACGCGTACTCTAGTATCGCCACGAGGCACACCGGAAGGAAACGGAATCTATCACAGGCATGCTTGCGTCATTATGCAGGCGGACGCGCGTATGGGGACGGAGTTTGCAGTGGGTGAGTGAGTGAGCTTGAGTGGTGAGGATGAGCGACGTCATCAATCAGACGAACGGTGTTTATCGATAGCTGAATCACTTCATTACAGAGAGTGTCATTTACGGCGGTGTCTTTCAAAACTTCACTATATAGATTGAAACTTTGTTCTGTTCGAGAGACCGTGCTAGCAACTCGATATATATATATATATATATATATATATATATATATATATATATATATATATATATATATATATATATATATATATATATATATATACTCTATTATTAATGTACTACTGGCGTGAATATCATTTTAATAATTACATGACGTTAATTATTAATAGAATATAAACAGAGATTTTATTAAAATGTATAAACAGATATCTCTATTTGAAAGAAAATCAATAAATACTCAAATAGAGTAAGAGTATCTTCTAAGAAGTATTGCTACGATTTTTAAATTATTTAATAAAGATTCTGTGAATGATTGGATAAACTTGAATAGCACAGTAAAGAAAATTTGATTTTTTACAAAAGTGCATGTTTTAATTGGCGATATTGAAGTTCATTGTGTTTGAAGATAAAAACCAACACTGACAAATTCAGTGTATATATATATATATATTATTTTTTTTTGGTTTCGTAACACACAAGTCCAAAGTACACGCATTCATTTTCGACATATTAAAACCGCTACCGCAGCTCGTCATTCCAATTAAATAGCAACGGAGACAACGCATTAATTACAACGCTCTTTCTAAATATTGTCTTACATCTACATATTATTATTCCTGATATTGCTACACATGTTTCTACATTCATCTTTCATGCGCGTACGTATAAAATTTAAGTGAAAACTGAACGGTATTATATAACGCGAACATCATTGTTTGACGTGCAAACAATTCCTCCGTACAAGTATAGGTAGGTAGCAGGAGCAGAGATAGAAGGAGCGAGTGCGGCGGCGGAGGGAGCGTTGCGATGCCCGAGGCAGCACGTCAGTTGCTTTGCGTTACGTCGATAAGTGGCTTTCTATACAGAACGTTGCCGCCAATGAGCGTCGGCGTCGTTGTATACAGGCGCCTCGACGACCTGCCGTGTGCTTGTCGACGGTAATTAATTGATTCTATTGTCTGCAAAGTAATTACCTGCTGCTAGCAGCGGGCGGATTGAGGTATTCGAAGACAATGCGAGACGCGCGCTGTGGCGCCAACGGACGTGACGCCCGTGTACCGTACCCGACACCCCATCCTACCCGTTCCTGTTTTACCCGGAGCGGACGTTGTCGGGTCAATTGGACGTACGGTAGTACGTCGATGAACGCATAGCCGTACAGTAATTGGTCTTCGATGTCCTCGGAGCTTTACTGAACTGTGACACTTTGAAAAAGCTTCTGATGGCGTAATACGTCATTCGTGAAACAATACGAAGAGTAATTATTTTATTCAACACTTGAAGAACCGGTACTCTCTGTCTAATGATTACGGTTACTAATTGCTCTGTCGCACAAACGCAATTTTGTTTTCGTACAATAAATAAGTTTAATTACATACATACACACATACACACACACATATATATATATATATATATATATATATATATATATATATATGTATAATAAGAGCTTGCATTGAAACCTGCTGTTCACATGTAGATGGCTCTAGGTGCGTAACCTGTGGGCAGTGACAGATGTCTGTTATGTCATTTTGAAGTGTGAACAAAAAAATTCATCTGAAGCTCATAGATTGCCTGCGAAAACTAATTGTAACATACCTAGTTAGAAGCCTATGAATAGGTGGAATAAGACTATCAAAATAATCAACATATCGTTTTCATGCATCACTGCTGCATTGTGAACATTATGTAAATGACTTTATGTGATATTCTGATTAGTATTTCCAGACAATATTTTATAAAAGAATGGATTAATGTTGCACACAATACACTCCTATTGCATTATGCCCGAATTTCTAGACATACATTGAATAATGTTATACATGAAAAATATCAAACAATCAGTTTTGTCACAGTGGTAAAATTCATATTTATAAATGTATTATTTTTCATCCCACAAACCACACAACTTTTTTCTGATACTTATTGAATGAAAGAACGCAATTAAAGTGTTTATTTATATGTATAAACAAAGGCATGTTTTTGTGGCTGTGTAATCAAAAGTTTATCACTCATGATTAATCAATGCAGAGCTCTAAAATAGATAAATGTGTAATTAATATTGACTGACACGATTTTTAGAAACTCATTTCCTGATGGTCAAAAATAAATAGTATTAGATTCGAGAATATCAACTCATTAAAGTGCTTTCGTCAATGTGTTATTTTCTTGTCTTATAAATGATACATTTTTCTGATAAAAAGTGTTCAAGGAATCAGTATTGATCTTTTTAATTGTTACTTATGTGCTTCTCGATGACGATACCAACATTATCAGAGACCCAAGTTACAGAATATATGTGTTTTTTTAGTTTCTGTATTAAAAAAGGAATCAATTATTAAAAACTAAATTAAATAATGGCCCAGTGATTAAAATTTTTAATATATATATATATATATACATTAATATATATACATATATATATATATATATATATATATATATATATATATATAAATCCAAACAACACAGAGAAATATGAAAAGATGCATGCTAGGAAAAACAAGAAGAGATAGAAAAAGAATAGAATGGATACGAAAACAGACAGGAGTCACAGATATAATAGAAGAGTAGTCAGAAATGGAAATGAGCAGGGGGATGTTGCAAGAAGAGGTGACAAGCGATGGACAACAGAAATTAATAACTATGAACCAAGGAATATAAAAAGACCAACGAGCAGATGAAATAAGGAAATTAAATTTTTTATCGGAAATCGGTGGAAAAGAGAAGCATTCAATCGTATAAAATGAAAAATCATCAATCATCAATGAGGCCTTATCCAGCAGTGGATTGACAGAGGTTGTTTATATATAAATATATATATATATATATATATATATATATATACACTAAAAAAAGTAAATATTTATAATGATCAGAAATTATATACAATTTGTCTTCAAATCAAGCGAACACATTTGAAAATTTAAATAAAGATTTAAGCAATCCTGTAAAAAGATAAATAAGAAATTTAATTTACCGTTCAATTCTGAACAGAATATTTATGTACGACTGACACATAGTCTAAAAAAAGAATAGAAAAGTATAAAAAGAAACTATGCATATTATATTTCGAAAAATATGACAAAAGGGGAAAAGAAACTATCTCGGAGACTGAAGACAAATCGGCTTGACAGACCGACGTATGTCCACGGTACATGTACACACCCTTTGTATGTGTGTATGTGTGTGCGTGTATATATATATATATATATATATATATATATATATATATATATATATATATATACATTTCGACTCATCGTTGCGATATAGCACGGGCATTGATTGAAACTAGCAAGACGACAACCTGTCACACACTTGCTGCAGTGTCATGTCATGTGACATGTACGTATAATGTCAACGAGTGAGCCAACATTTAGGAAGCAGGCAAGCGTGAGGGGATATCATCCGACGTTGCAACCACCGTCGTGTCCCTCCCGGATGACGTCCGCGGGTTCATGTCACGGATACGTCACATACGGGGACCGCTACGTCACACGCTCGTGAACCAGCGGAACGCGCACAACCGACTGACTAATCCTGACCATCGCCGGACGTTACGTACGCTGCGATATGTGGCGGATGTTCGCGGACATCGTCAGTCATTTTCACAGCCTACTGCACAGCGAGTGCATCGTCGTCTAGTGGATGGATGGAAACATGGATTCATGTCATGTCATAACGATAGTCGTGGTCTTCTGCTCCGCGCGACGATCGGTTCCCTTCTCGACGGTCGTTCCCTAACGTTTTTACTTCTCTTTCGACGATAAACGATCGCTTAAATACATTTTCATCCACGGACGGACTAGACGACAAATGCAATTTTGTATGATTTGTTTTTTTTTTGTCGTCTGAGTTTAGAAAATGATACTGGATGAAACACATTTAATAAATTCGATTGATGAGTCTGAAATATCAAACGATTGATATTTCAAAATATACAGCAGTAGGAGGAAATTGCGACTCCCCGGGTTCGAAACAATCTATTAGAACATGTATGATGAAAGATTTATTTTTTTATAATGAACCTGACGCCATTATCCTAACTACAAATCTATCCACTACAAAAGTTTCAAAATAATAAACAATTGTTAACCGCAACTATTTCTGATAATATTGAAAAAAAAAAACACCGAGGGTATAAACAATCACGAACAATTTAGAATCTATCTATAACAATATTTCAATCTGGTATCAGTAATAAATATAACAAGGTTCTCTTGAAACTGTGTGATACAAAGAACGTGCATATAAGAGTCTCACAGAGATATCTGACCATTTGTGTACTTTTTTTCTAAAATATTATTATTTACAAATAGATTTCTTTTTATTAATCGGTAATAATATATGATCGACGTCCAAATAAATAGTCTAATTAAAGGTTTTATCAGTTTAAATTAAGCGCTGGTGCATCAATCAAAGATTCATCTAGTAGTTGGAAGATTAAAATAAAAACTACTTCTTTTAATTGAATTGCATGATGTAAAAGAATGTCTTTATATTAATAACCTACAATTATTTAAAATTAATATACTTATTATATTGTTTCTAATCATTAGAATATTTAACTAATTTTAGCGAGCATTAAAAATCGGTTTTTGTTATTAATTACTTTTATATTTAATGACTCGATTATATATATATATATATATATGTATATGAAACAAGACAATTTAGGGTGTGTAAATAACCAGTTATGCAGGTTTAAACTTTCCTATTCATGTTATAATATGTATTATGAAAAAGTTATTGTAAAAAGAGTCAACAAATCCACGTGACGTGTCAAATACATGTGTCAATCGTGTGTAAAGTAATAATTCAGATTGGTAATGCAATTACATTTTTCACATCACTACATATTTAATCATATCTGTGTCAGACACGTCTTCAGAATCACAAATGGAACATGACACTTCGAAGATCGTCCCCTATTTGCGTCGTTGAAAAAAAATAATACAAATAACGCTGCACAGTTTACCAATACATTAATATATATATATATATATATATATATATATATATATGTATGTATGTATCCGTTATATTATACAGCATTGCTGCGTCCGTCAAACGTATGACGTCATGCGCCGCCACCCTCTCACGGGGGGGATCGCATCGTTCCAGTATCGGCGATTTCGAGGGTGTTGGTTGCATGTGTTGTCCGCCTTGTTGCACAAATTAATGTCAAAATGCAGCACACGAAAGTCATCAGATCCGCCCCGGAATGTTGAATGCACCAGTTGTCCAGTGAGTGTTAAACGTCATTCTGCAGCGGAATATGATGACGGCGGTCATGGCGGCGCAGATGAGGTAGTGGTGTGGCGATTTCGGTCGTTTGTTTATCATCCGAATTCGATAAGTTCGATAAAAAAAAAACGTTAGTCATTTTACGACAAACCGCAGTTTAATTTCATACTGCGGCGTGATAGTTGACCAAATGTGTGTAAATGACCTTAAATATTCTTTGGCGGTAATTCGATAATATATTTTTTTATCAATGAAAAGAAACGTTGCGCAGTTTTAACACGTTATCTGAAAAGACCGCAGTTTGATTAGTGCACGAAATGAATCTGATTAAATTAGTTTTATTGGAATAAACTCAACTTTCAATTGTATATATAAAACAGAGAACTGACAATGTAAAATATCAGAAGACTCACAAAGTGTCCATGTTCCTTATACGGTTCATATAAGGTTGAAACTTACTAGGGCAGTTGGTCTCATTTTCGAAATATTTGTTTTTACCCTCTTCTTCTTGATATTAACAAAAATATGTTTCGTTTCTAAAAATATTTTTGATAAAATTCAAAATTCTATTTTCAAATTTAAGTGATTACGTTTTTTGTCCATTTTGTGTGCTAGTTATATATTAAGTTCTTTATTTATGAAACATTTTATGTTTTTCTCAACATATTACTATAGTAAAATTCCTGTAGGGTATATTAAGACCAATCTAGTATATATCATGTATAATATTTAATACATACTGGTTTGATAAATTAAAATTGATGTGACCAATATTATGACTGCTCTAACAATTCTATTCGGAACCCCTTTCTATTAAACATTCAGTGTTAATTCGAAACTCACAATTCTATCCAACTACACTCTTAATGAACGTCGTATTCTCCGAACGGACCTAACAATAAATAAAATAAATACTGAAAAAAATATATATATACTGAAAATTAAAACTTAACAGCATCGATGTATGTAAGTGATATGACCCCTATGGATCCCACGTGTCATGGCGTGCATGCACACACAATTGACGCTAGTTACAATTAAATATTTAGGTATTTAACTCCACATATAGAGGTACGTATCGTGTGTTGTACGCACACGTTTGCGTGACAGCTGCAGGTATGTGGACCGTCGTCGCTGACGGCTCCTCTGAATAATCTCTGTTAATCACAATCAATTTAAAATACATTTTTAAGAGAGCGTTCCATGTGCCCGTATAGTCC
The DNA here is from genome assembly GCA_034766995.1 of Acanthacorydalis orientalis. Classification (NCBI taxonomy): domain Eukaryota; kingdom Metazoa; phylum Arthropoda; class Insecta; order Megaloptera; family Corydalidae; genus Acanthacorydalis; species Acanthacorydalis orientalis. The sequence goes on along the minus strand of CM068321.1, from coordinate 31,246,334 downwards.
AATTAAGATCTGTATAAGGGTGCCGCGATGCTTCTACACTCGAACAAAGAGTAAACTAACTAGGTATGAAAGGTTTCTTGTTAAGGTAACAAATTGGATCGATTCATTCCTTTGATTCATGAACTGAGATACTTAGATACGCCGTACGATCGAATACTCTTATTAAGTCTTTATTTGTAGGTAATTTGAACAGAAGTGATCGTACTGTATACCTAATATAAGATGAACACCTGCATTAAAATAATTTCTATATGACATGTAACGTAGATGTCTTATCACGATGTGATCGAAAAATCTCTCATCTTAAAAATATAAAATATTTCTTACATTGACAGTCATTTTCAATACGAATACATAAACATTTTTAGACTGAGTGTTGAAAGTGTATGAAAAAAATCAAAACTATATAAATATAAACGGTATAATTATTATTAAAGGACAGTTCTTCTTAGATAAACACTAAATGTCAGTTATATTTTAAACTGAAAAAAGTGAAAAAAGGCTTATTTACATAAACACAAAAACCACACAATCTTTTCTAATTATAAAGCAACGTAAAGTGTTCTTGGCAAAGCCGTTTTATCTTTTCGCGTATTTTATTCCGAACGACCCTTAAATTTATCACGTACCTCATAAATTACACTTATTAATTTATCTAATACCCGACTAGAAAAGAACCGGTTCGGTGCATGGCTTTTGCAACGGTCCAGCGAGTCAGCACGCGTTCACAGCAAGGGATGACGACGGAGGGCGCAGTTTCTGCCGTCATAACTGGATTATAATACAATACAGACGTTCAATATGCCAAATAGTAATTAAATTGATTTGTATACTTTGTGCGTTACCTACACGTACACTTGTACTCGATTTTAAATCTAACAACAACCAAAAAAAACAGTCTGTATACAATGTGCGTGTAAATTTCAATTATATGAAGAGAGATATTAAGCTATATGTGGACTGGACTTTACTGGGATTGCTCTTAATTGCTTTCCACTGATATACTTACTAGAACAATATACAAATTGATTTATTTTACTGTTATTTACACGAATTTATATAATGAAATGTCACGACTATGTGACTAATTCGAATTTTCTAAAATACTCTTCTATTATCTGCACGGATTTAAATTTTTTTTAAAAAAAGTTTTCATCATCTTCATAGTTATAATCTGATTAATCTTAACTCAAGTCTGTGTCAACTTAACATTTTTTAACTTATACACATAGAATATAATTTATATCTTTTATTAAACATCAAATAAATCGTTAGTTTCACAAAAATGACATGAAATATCACTAAAATATAAAAATATTGCTTATGTTTATTTTTGAATATTTTATCTCTAGCTCAATATCTATAATCAAATAATTATTTTTATACAAGTGATAGGAATTTTTCTTTCTGATTTTTAACTCAAACTTCACTGCGATGTTTAAAATTAATAATAAAAATATTCTTTTCGACATTTTTTTAAAAGAATCAGATTTTTCAGACTGTTTTTTTAAATCTCACAGATATCAAGATGCTCTTACTATTTGTACATGAATGATTAACGTTTATTTTCAGTCAGATACATAAAAAAACTATATTTCAGATAAATTGCAATACGTTTTGAGTTAAAACTGATTTTTATTTTAATAATAAATTCATATTTGCTACTTTATTGAATTAGTAAATACGTGAATTTGATTTAGCAAAATATAACATAATATTGAATTTCAAATGAGGGGAATAAAGTGTGATTAATTTAATTAGAGGGTTTAATTATTTTCTTTTAAAATGGAACATGTGTAAAAGTATAACTTGTTTTAAAAATTAAGAAATATATCAATGTAGTATTTTACAAAAAATCCCTGTTTGAAATGTGAATAGAAATCAAAATCTATTTTAATAACGAGATAAATTGTGAAAGTGTTTTTCTTTTCTAGAGAGATAAACCGTAACCACCGAATCAAATCAATAAATCCCTCGTCAACACCTCAAACAGTTATCTCGATTATTTATTTATTTCATTCGCTTTATGAAAACGTACGATGGTGTAAGTATAAGCCAATCTTGACAAACATCACGGGAACCACGGACATCCTAGTTACTATTTCTCTGTCAGTTCGCTGTTACAGTGAACAATAGATCGCGCAGAAGTTAGTATGATAAATGTTACAAACGTGGTATGTGGTCTTATAGTGTAGCCATCATGACCAGAGATTCGGGAAGTCGTGTGCCAGTGGCCACCACCTTAACTTTTCCTTACACATCTCTCCAGTGGTGCAACGCGGGGAGCCAACAAGTGGTATTGTCTTTACTATAAGATTTGTGGTGATGTTGTGTTCGAATCTGTTAGATAGAAAACATGTTAGGCCGAGAAAGGAAACAGATTTCGGTACGGTTTGTTTGTTTACTACGAATTATGGTTATAGTATTGAATAAACGACTCTTTCGGAGTTTCATTAGAGAAAGTAAATCGACGAAAATGTATAGTTAACTCTACGAGTATAGTTTATTATTGCTTTGTGTACAGTAATTACTTTAATAGCATTGTTCATTCTTACACAGATTTATATACATTAATATATATATTTATTTTATATCGCCGTCTATTCACTCAGAAATTTATTTAATTTTTTATAGCTCGTTCGCAAATAAACTTATATGTTTTCTTTTATCATTGAATGCTTCTTATTCTAACTGGTTTCTAACCTGCTTCTATACTCAGTCACATATAAAACTATATAATTTTATATTCTAAAGACGACTAATAACAATGCATAATTTTGTAACAAGGATACCGTCATAATGTTTTAGGGATAATCTTGTTAAGTCTTGAGAATCTTAATCACTCCGCAAAGTTTCAATCCGGCCATATCGGTGTTAAACATTTTATACACTTAGTATCTTGACATATATCATGATTTCCTAAAATAATTCTAAAACAGTTTGGAATTTTTACTTATAATCATATTTAACTAAAATAATTAAGATATATCTCTCAGCCATACATGTCTTTTTGAATTGAATGTTTGCATATATAAACAATTTGTCTAGTATAAAAATCTGGCATATTCTATACGGTTCTTCTGTTAATTTTTGAAATATTTTTATGTATTGTTTCGGTACACAAAAATAATTCAAATCTATAAATACAAAAACTGATTAAATACATCTGAATATACGTTATATTGTTCGGAAATAATTTATAAATTTATAAGTGGTTATTATTTTGAATATTTAACAAGAGATTTGGTCAATTTGCAAGGATGTGATATTTATTTATTGTCGCCAATCTCTCAATTGAATTCATCGTTCGTATATAATAATTACAATGAATAATTTCACATGATAATAATTTTGTTCTACAGTAAGTAGAGAATAATTATATTCAGACTATTTCAGCAGAGAAACCCCTTCGTCAGTGCTGTAATAATTAAAAATATGCACGCTTCAGCACCGCTACTGCCCCATTTAGCACAGTGTAACACGGTGACTCACAGCCAGCAATTCTAGATGTCGCTTAAACGAAGGTGGCGTGTGGTTGATGGTCCCCAACAGTAATCACGCTCCATCCACCCTGTCACAGATCGGCCACCCTACCCACACCAGAGATCACCTCAGCCCGCTTCCTCCACAACGACCGATTCCATCTCTTAACGGTTTGACTTTTGTCGCCCGGATTGGATCACGTGACCCTACCGACCCCTACACGTTGTCGCAGCATCGCACATCGACTCGCCACCCTCGCGGGATATTTTTTCCCACAGCTTTTCGCTCACCTATCGACCACCCCACAGACGCGTCCTCGTATATCATAAAACGCCGGGAAATGATGTTCAGTCAACCGTGTACATCAGAATAGAGTTTAATTGTTCACCTATTGATATCATAAGCGATACATCATTGCGCGGGGTTAACAATGAACGAACGAGATCCGAACAAAAAATAATACCACCGAATCTGGTTACCGATCGTTGTTGAAAAAATTAATCTGATACCTGTGTACCTTTATTGTTCGTGAAATTTTATCTACAAAAAAGAACAGAGATTCGTCCTCGTTTTTTTTTTTTTTGTTATTGTTTTGTTTCACAGGTACATGTCGAGCAGCCTTTGTGCTTTATTTTGTTGTCGAAAATATGCGGGTCACCGCCATTATTTTTATTATATCTGAAAACAAGATATATTTAGAGTGGCGTCGGATCAGTTTGTAAAGTACTACATTATTTAAACATCCATTTCATTCATTTACAAACAATCCCTAGAGAATTAATTATTTTAAATGAGGTATACGCACGTATTGCTTACATACAAAAAAAGATATATGCATTTTTATAACATAATAATAATTTGTGTACGCTTTAACTTTAATTAATCAGTGTAGTAAATAAACGGATATCCTTCTCTTATATATAAACAGTAAATGTTGTTAATATTCTTAATTCTTAGACAGAATGTCCAGTTAATGATTTCGATGACCAATCATCAGTCTTATTAATGTGGAAAATATAAATTGAAATACTCATTTGTGATGTTGTCTCTCTTAATTTTACACGACAACTGTCTGTCTTCTGATTTTTTTTTATTTTGTCGTGAATTTTCACAACTTCCAACCAGTTTAACATTATTATCTATTTTTTCTGATTCTCTCGTTTTATTCTCTTCAGCACTTGTCATTTCGTTAGGTTTTCTTCAAGATAACACAGATAAATAAATAAATTAATTTTCCAAGCTAATTTTCAATGCGCATGCTATTTATTAAATCAGACGGAAGTAGTACGGCATTTAGGTAAATTTTAAGAAACGTTCGACATTCAAAAATTGGTTTGTAAGAACATTCCATAGCTCTTGATAATAATAGGTTTGTTTTTTTATCACTTGCACTAACTTACAATACGTGCCTTCCATTTACAGTTTTTGTTATCTTAAATTCACTCAGCCCACTCAGCGCATTGTCATTGTCTCTTGGTTTACCTTTCCATCGAATCTTTACATTTGTTATATCTAGGTTTTTCATGGACTGTTTTGAAGTCATCCCATATTGCAGAAAATTTCTTAATACATTCCTAGTAAATTCATGACCATTATTAATCTATAAATTATTCGGTATACTGAATGTTTCATCATTCATTAAGAATTGTTCGCAAATAGTATGTCTATTGATAAATTTAAGTAATGTTAAGTACACAATGGAATATTTATTAGTTACTAATGTATATATATATATATATATATATATATATATATATATATATAAATAAATAAAAGAATGTATTTATTTACATGTGTGTGTGTGCATGTAAACGAAGATAGATATTGTTAAATAGCAGTCGCTATCAAAGCCAAGACCGAAAAGACATCTATATATTGCGAGTTCCGTTCCCCAAAGCACATAAGACCCATACTTCTTCGCCCCAACGTACGATTTTACATTCGTACGCAATAAAAACAATCGCGACATAAATAAAACAAAAAAAAAATACTACGAGAGAGAATCTGTCACAAGCGCGCGTCGTAAACTTGCGTCACACCTCATCTTTCACCTCCGCGGCATCCCCCATTACGTAACCGCCCGCCGCTAAAGGGACGATTCCAAATGCAAATTAATTCAGGACTCCCCTCGTCGACGTCCGACAATGGCCCAGTGAGAGCGCCGAGGATCACGGAACGGCAAGCATTTATACAGCGATTTGTTCTGCGTCTCGGCGAGTCGCGTCGTGTGGCATCGCGACGCGTCGTCGACAATCCACCGCCTGCCTGCCTGCCTGCCAGCCAGCTTGCTCGTCTCTCTTGTGTCGCTGCGAACTCTTTTGTACACCCTACGTTTCTCTCTACACTGATGCCATCATCCATCCTGCCGTCATACCGTGGTCATTCGTTACGCGCCACACATCGCCGAATTAATGACAAAATAAATTTGATTTCACCTTTAACAGGGACAAATATCAACCCTTAATTTTTAACACATGCACACGTTTCCCTTTGTCTAATATATTAAAAATATACAGCATATATACATACATATATATATATATATATATATATATATATATATATATATATACATTATAATTTATATTTTTCAAATAACTTCAATACTGAAATTTTCCAGTCTTTTCTTCTATCATTTAGTAATTTTTTCAATGGTAAATCGTGTAATAAAATTAGAATAGCAATCTGTATCCAAATTAAAAATTATTAAAGAAAAAAAATTGACAACAAAATGCAGGATTTTTTTATAGACATTTTTCTACCTTGTAGATTAAGTAAGTGAAGTATTTGTAAATTTAATATTTTGATTATTTTTTAATATCTGAAGCAAATATAAATATTTTTATTATGTATTACTTGAAATACATTTCATTTACAGCGGTGCACTTATTGATTGTAAATAGAATAAAAGTTTACATATCGAAGGTGTTATGGATAGTCTTCAGGAATTTAGTTCCAACTTACTGAATGCTTTCAATATCATCACATCTTTAGGCTTTGATTTTAAATTTTAGTTTAGGGAACAAAAAAGAATCCAAATATGATAAATCAAGGGACAATTAAGAATCAGGACAATTTTGAATGTCAAAAACTTGTAACGACTAACCGCCCTGAAGAATTTTTTAGATTCTTTTCATTAAACATTTTAGAACTTCCATGTAATATGAATAAACTTAAACTAGACACTAATACAGTAATTTTTCTTAATTCACTTACTTAAATAAATTATTTTTTCATGTCATAAATTACAAAAAAATGTTTCCAATCAAAAGTGTTCAATAAATCATTATTGATTATTTTAGATTGTTGCTTATATATATATTTAGAAGGCGATTTCATCATACTCAGAAAATAAAAGTATAAAAAAGCTAAAAAAATGTGTAGTGTATGGGATAAAACAGAAGTGGTATGTGAGAGGGTGTGTATTTTATCAAATCTCCTTTCAAGTAAAAATAAATTAATAAAGAACAGATAATGTTATTGTAATTATATATATTATTGAAAAATAGTTTTTCTATAGTTACACTCTCTTACTAGACATCATTTTCTCTCTATTTTATTTTTTTTATTCGACTGCTGTCATATTTCTATTTTTCTGAACTTGAACTTAAAAAAATTCCGTACATCCAATTAAAGTAATTTCAAATCATCATCAATCCTATGTTTGTTCGTCAATTACGGAATGATTTGTGTAATTGTACAAAAAAAAAAGTTAAAAAAACACACACAACATTTCAATCATAATAAAGCCAGCAATCGTAGAAACTGGCGAGGCAGGAAAATAAACAAAAATTAATCATTGTCAGAAGAGATTTGTCGTGACACGTGACGCTTTTAGGTGGGTATTGACGATGCAGGAGTGTGACACGTGCGCCACACAAGGTACCGATTGGATTCGCACTGAGCTTGGAGCGTGATTATCACGATCGAGCGTGACATACATGACGCTGTGCCGGTAAATGGAGTGCTCTGTGTACACCGTACATTTACCAGTAATGTTGAATTACAGGCGTGGATTAGTCGGTCGTGGCGGACGAGTACAAATGTTTGTTTGTTAAACAAGATAAAGTGTCCGAGATGTTTTTTGTTGCTTGTCGACAAAGTTGTGTTCATCAAACTTAAACGTTTTCTTTACTTCTTTTCTGACTTTATATCTTTTTCAATTTTACCAATCGCTTGACAAAAATCTATGTAGTATAATCAAATATCTGCTTTAAGATCATTTCGGTCTTTAGATCAACTCATTTTCCAGATAATATAATACAGGAATTTGGATAATGTAGTCTTATACATTTACAGATATTAAAATGCATTGATTTATTAACATACATATCTATTTTATATAAATATATTTTGGTTTTGTAGATAAATTCACTTTTACAAATGAATTAAGATTTCAAAGTTTGTTATTAAAATATCTAATAATCTAATAATTATCTAGTGTATTAGAACAGATAATAATTGATTAATGGACCTCACAATAAATGAAAACTGTGTGGTGTTTGAAGTGTTAACTCATCTGTGAAAGTGAATTTGGCCCACCATGCTAAGCTATAATCGTGAATGATGTTTATTTTCTCTTCTGCTTCACGTGTTATATTATAAACGAGATGTTATCTTGTCGTTGAAAGAATCAAGAAAAGAATTAAATTAAAATTAATTTCAACAGTGTACGTCGTATGTTAGTATTATAATTTATTTAAATTTATAACTAGATAAATACGTCCATTCTCCTCTTTTAAAACTGAACTATTTAAAATCCCCCAATCGTCCATGAATTTCAAACAGTCTACAGCAACTGTTACAATAAATTTCGCCAGGATGTAAATCTCTGAAAAAAAAATCCTTCCTCCGTATCTCAGGCGTCCTGTCCTGAATTCCAAGTCCACGCCTGATTATATATACACACGCATACACTATACACAGATTTCGTGAGGCTTGATGACTGTACGTCGACCCGTCCGTCATTCATGCTCAACTGATCACTATTCGCGTACGCTAACGATCAGTGCCTTCATACGTTCCAATAACAATCTGTTCGTGGTTAATTGATTATAGACGATATACCTTTTTGTTCCCATGTCCATTCACTAGGTTTATTTCGAAGTATGTACTTGAATGATGTTGGGGAGTGCGGGTATCCGAAAATGCACGCTCTCATATTATTCAAATCAAATATATCTATACGGATTTAATCGATTGGCACGAATGAAAATGTTTATAATTATTATCAATTATAACGCTGTTTTTCAAACTTTAAACGCAATCCTCGAATCATATTCTATTTTATTAAAACACAGATACAAGAAGTTGTTATTAGACAAATGACAATTTCATTACCCAATTTGAAGCAAAATTAATAATAAAACCAAAGTCGAAGTTACCAAAAAATGCGCTTTAAAATCATGATTAAATTAAAATGCACTTTAATGTAGATCTAATTCTGATCAATTAACATCTTTCATAAATTAACAAATAAAAATTAATTCCAGTTTTTCAGCTATTACATCGTCGGGTAAATTTCTATAATCTTTAAAAATGAATTCTAGTAACTCTATATTCTTTTTGAATTTAAAATGTATTTTATATATATATATATATATATATATATATATATATATATATATATATATATATAGAAACACGATGTATACTTCTGCGTTATTTATGCCCACACGACTACACACAAATTTAAAAATACAAACACATATATAATTTATATTTGTGTGTGTGTGTGTGTACGTTTCAAAGATATACGTACACGAGATACGTTATATCTTGCGAAGAAATGTGAAAGTTTGGTTTATATTGCGCACAACGAATAAAAAATATATATACTACTGTTTCTATGACATACGAAGGCAATTAGAATTCAGCACTGGTCAACTGATAACAGAAGACTGAAAAGCATCACATATACACAACAACAGAAACATCAGAATACGACGCACAAAAATAAGAAAATAAATCAAACAGGATCAGGTATTATATATAGTATAAGTTTGTATCGCGAACAACAAACAGTAAATAATAATAAAAAAAAAATAGAATCCGAGTTTGAATGGACAGTGTAGGTCCAGTAGGTATTATTGATTCCGTAACGTAATGCATATTGTGTTTGTTCAAAGAACGCCATCCGTTGAAAGTGTCCCCGGGTCATCCATTGTGTATTATTCTTTCATTTCCATTCTTCCGTGGCATCAGCCAGCAACTCCTACCGAGTGTCCGCACAACAACAGAATAGAGAGATCTTAGGCTGTTATTATTATATTTTCATCTCGACTTCGTATTATTGTCCTTTTGTCCGCGCGCTCCGAGTCGCCGCATAGAGGTGATAATGATGGCGCGGCGTCATATCCGGCCACTTGCAACAACTTCATAACACCGGGCAATGTCGCCACCGGTGCGGGTGTGAAGGCGCTCTCTCCTGTAAAGTATATATGTGCTCGGACGCCGCTGTCGCTATTGCTCCAAACTGTACTTTTGTCATTTTGTTGTTTTTGTCGTTACGAGAAGTTCGTCGTGCACACATTCAACAATACTAAAAGAAATATGAAAGTTTCGAGCACTGGCTGAAAATATCAAAAAGGTACAAAAATAAAATTATGTGAAATCAAAGACTTCACAATTTCTCTCCACGTTCCGTATTGGAGTTACTGTGTCGAGTCGTTTCTTCGCAATTCATTTTTATTATTTGTTCTTATAATATTCTGTATTCCATTACAATCCATCGAGTTCTTATTTGTCACATGTGCTATATACTTCATAACTTTTTTCATCAGTATTTTATGTGCACGCATTTAAAATAAAAGTATACTTTATAAAAATAAACTACGAAACTAACACCGTCCCTTATCAAACTGCATACACATACTTTGATAATAAGTAAGTAAGGTACAATTTCATAAAATAAATTAGTCACAGTGTTTACTTTGCATTCTATTAATCCACAACGCTTATAGCAAGTAATGAAATTACATACATTTTAATGAATAGACGAAATTAATGTCAACAACAATAAATATTAATAGTATACTAAAACCAATTTTCTAATTAACCACTTTTAAATTAAATTAAATAACCGTCAACTTTATTTAATTTGTAAACATGATAGATTAAATACATTCATGTACTTTCTTATTGTTATCTGAGTAAAGTAAGTACAGGTTGTTCAAATGTGGACAGAAAATATAAAACATGATTCTGGATACAAAGAAAATAACATTTTTTCATTTTTTTTAAGTTATAACGTTTTTTAAAGTATAATTTTATATCACTGTTTTCTTTAAAACATTAGAAATATTTATTGTATGCCATTGACATTATATTCAAATAACAGTTAAATGTCTCACAAAACAGTACATTTATTATTTTTTATCTAATTTATAATCATTAAATTTTTTATCTAATTTATAGTTTTTACTCCTCTAGCTGAATGCAGTTTCATAAATAAAATTTACAGTCATCATAAAAAACACAAACGATTTCATAACCAAAAATGTTTAGTAATTGATTATTAATTATATTTGTTTATTATGTACATTTTTATAATGACGCCATTATCCTCAGAGAGTTAAGTTTAAAAAAAATATACATTCGTCCATTGGTTAAAGAATTCATCTTTCAGATTCAAATTGTATTCTCTCTTCTCTTTGAAGTACACACCACATACTCTATAACATTTCATATTATTTTTCACTTGATCAGATATTTCTATACCATACCGTTCTAAAAATGATAGAATTGCCTTTTCGATAAGCATAAGACAGAAAAATGTTTCATGATTTGCAAACTGAGCTAAACATTTAATTGTAAAAGTGAATTTCTGGTTATAAAAAAATTGTTGTTATAATTCGATAATTTAATAATGCTTCCTGATAAATTCATGTACAAAAAAATAATGTATATTAATCAACACTATTTTTTTCTATATTTTACTGCAGATAAAAATGAGTTTATTAATTATTTTGAATACTGCTCCATCTTTACACTTTGCATGCCATTAAATGTGACTTATTACAAATATTTCTATTAATAAGAATAAAATTTGGATGTCTAAGTTCATTGATCACCAAATACTAGCAATAGACGGATTTCAATTGTAGTTTCAAGTAATATATGTTTGAATTAATCACTCGATGATCGTTTTGAAATGTTATTATTTTTTTGTTTATAAAAAGTAAACATTTATAAAAATCTCTATTTAATATTGTGACAGACTTAGAGTAAAATGATTAGATAATTCATCTGGAAATGAATTTAGAGTATTTAAATTGGAAGTCATTTGAAAAAGCGATAATTAAATGTATTTCGAAATAGAACGGAATAATTATGAGTGCGCGACCGAATATGTTAAAATATATACTGGTAGTAACCTCGATTGTTGCTCTATGTTAATAAAATCTGTTTGCATATAATTTAATTGAAAACCGATTTGTATTCCATCGTCTGTGTACGTACATCTCATCCGATCCATACACATACATTTTTAGAGCCGGTCTCTAACAATGGAATAGTACATATACAGTGGACGTGTAAGTGTAAGTGTGCATGTATAGAAATATACGATTGTTTGGAGACTTGCACCGGGAGCTAGCCGGGCGTTACGGCGTCACATCCGGGCGGTGTGCGCCCGCGAGCGCAACGACGGCCGCCATGTCCGGCACGGCGCCGCTTGCACGAAGCTCATTGACCACTGGACCGTGATCATTGAGTCTGATTGACAATAGATGTGTATAGCCTTCAGCTGCGTAAAAACCTCTCTTCGCCAACAACGCTTCATTAAGAAAACGATTATTGATTCGTCGATTCTTTTGTATTTTCATATACTTATATAGCTTAAAAGCTAAACAGTATTGTTAACGTCTACGAATTTTCGTAACTTTTCAATTCAAGTGGAGTCAATTGTTGATCGCTACTATAAATCCATCAATCAAATATTTTTTTTTGCATGTCTTCGTGTGTCTTAGTCTGTTCAGATCGTTGTACTGTCTATCGTTAGAAATCAAGGTTTACACATTCACACACACACATTTATATATATATATATATATATAGAGAGAGAGAGAGAGAGAAACTCGTAGATTAAAAATCCAGTCGACTATTTCAAATTATCAAATTTCACTTTTACATTTTTAAACCATGTCTAAACTGAATTTATAATTATCAACTAATTACTAGAATTCGGTGGATAATTTGATACTGAATTAAGATTTCTTTAAGTTCGATTTTCATTCGAATATAAAAGATCAATAATTCTAAACATCAAAAATGTTTTTCTGTCCAAGAAAAACAAAAATTCAAGTGAATATCGGTTACTTTCAATTTATATAAAATATAAATATTTTTAATTTTATATATATATCTACAGAATGATTTAATTTAGGCTTTCACATACAAAAATCATGTTATTTTTTAATTTTTGGGATTTTTTAATACTTTCATCTGGAAAGTATTAAAACTGAATCACCCTATATAACATCAAAATAATAATCATCTTCATCAGCCTCTGTCAATCCACTGCTGGATAAAGGACTCTTCCATGATTTGACATATATATATATATATATATATATATAATATATATATATAATATATATATATATATATAGAGAGAGAGAGAGAGAGAGAGAGAATAGTATTACAAATAATTTAGACTACAATAAAGAAGACACTTTTTAAACATCTTTGCTTTTTATAAATAAAACTTCAATTATAAAGAAATTATTCAAATGATAGATAATTTAAAAATGTTAATAGCGAGCTGAAAAATTGTATATCTAATTTATAACCTAAAAAGGATATATTTCGAAAAAAATTTTTTTTTACAAAAGAAAATATATATCTTATTTTCTCTACCAGTAAACAAAGTAATATAACAACGTATAGCGAAACTGTCAACTCAAGTTCAATAATCCTGTCGATTGTCAAAAGTTAATCTGTTCTATACGCCGTTGTCTATAAAGTTATTTTAGGGATATTTGCGGGATGATTTCACGTTGATAAACATCCACTTTCGAACGTAAATGATCTTGTAGTATAAGCGAACAAGTTATGAAGTCTACAGACATCCACTACCGGACCTCACACCGAGGTTAGTGCAGATAATGTGGTTAGTTTTGGGACAAGACACATTTTAGATAAATACATTCTCTATCTTGGTTGCTTGTCCTAACGGGCCCCTTTTGTCAGCGTCTAATGACCTAAATGATCTTCTCCGTCTCTCCCAGACAATTTACCAAAGGATGTAGACTGCATTGTAATGACACCAGTCACAAGTGTCAAATCTGCTTTGACGATCCATTTATTAAGTGCCGGACGATTTGGTCGAGTAAAAAACTAGAAAATTTCAATCGGCGCGCGTTTAAAAACACACCCTCCGCGCGTACACGATACATTTAATATCGAAACGGAACAAATGTTTACAATGTTCGTTTATAAAATGAACACTGTTATAGATATTTGTATCAGATTAACTACACGTTCACGTACTCTATTTACATTTAAATTCAAGCCGGACGGTTTTACTTCTGTATTTAATTAACAATTAAATATTAAACACTACATGTAAAGAACGAATAAAATAATTGAATATGTAAAAAGTGTGTACTTTGATTAATAATACATTAAAAATAAGTGTAGATTAAAACATTAATGTTTGTATAGAGTTTAAATAGTTTCACATCGAATATCAGTTTTATAAATTAATTTTATATACAATTAAAAATTTCAGTATACTTGTTTTAGATATTTTATCTGAAAATTAAAAAATAATATAACTTATATTCATACATTTTAGATTTTATCACAAGGTGTGATCAATATATAAATCGCAAATTACATGTAGCTCACGGATCCTGTTAATGAAGTTTAGAAACACTTTTTTGAATATTTTTGATAGTTAAAAATTTATTTTATAATGCAAAATATTTATAAAAAATAGCATGGTTTTCATGATAATAAAAATATTATGACTGGATAGAAAGGTCAGTAAAACCATGCATAATAATATTTTTGTCTATCTTCCTGTTTACTTTTTTTAAAAAAGTGGTTATGTAAAAAAATATGAATTAAACATTGTGGTTCATTTTTTTTTAATAAAATTACATCTACAAATCATTTAGGTCGATAATGATATCAAATATATTAATCATACAACAGTCATTATTACATATTTTAAAACACTTTTATCTTTTTACATGTTTTTTTTTTACTTCTGGAAATCTTTATAGTTCTTACAACAACTAATATGGGCACGTCTAATTACTGTTAAGCTATTTATTTTGCGATGGAAGTGTTTACCATGTTAATCAATAAATTATTCGTAGTTAGAAGACGATATTTTTTTAAAAAAAAAGTTTATACAGAAACATATGTATGTAGTGGTTTTTTTTGTATACATTAATTTTGATTTCTGAACATATCAGTTTAGTAGATAGATATTTCAATTATCTGCCATACAAAAAACGAATCGTGTTCGCTATTCGTACTTGTTGAAACATAAGGTTGCGATAAAAAGGGCAACACCGTCTAAAAAAAACTGTCACTCAGTGTAAACAGAAGTCATAATAGACAATGGCATTATATCTGACTACATTGAGATTTTATTCATCCAACCCTATAACACATAAAGATGTATGTATGTTCTGTATATACGCATAATACATACACACTACTCCACAGTAATTTAATACTGAAAGATGAATACCGTGAATGGTATTATGACACACAAAAATGTAATAAAGTCTAAAGAGGTGAACGACAGCGTGCGTGTATGTAGATATATAATATGCGGATATGTGTGTATGCGGATTCAGGAGGTAGGGTGGTAGGAACACTACAGGAGCAGGACCGGCCGTCGGCCTAGGGAATGTGAGAACGGCAACGAACGGCAGGCAGGCAGCATGCCGTTCGTACCGCGCTGAATTTTCATCAAGTATGCAAATGAAGGGGAAAATTACTTTTCCTATATATAATCGTCATTATTTCGACATTGACATCAAGAGCGGGAGACGAGTGAAGTGTGGGCTCGACTCGTTTTGGTCGGCAAAAAATATTAGCGCGATTATAACGACGCTCAGCGGTTGTCGTCAACGTGTGTCACATTGGTGCCGATTTGATTTTATTTCAAGAAATTTGTCGGCTCGAGATCGCTGTTACGACGATCGTCATACACATCTCACAAAATATAAACTTTACATGCTAATGTTTTAATATTAAAGGTTGCAGACGACTTTTTAAGGCAACTTTACTCTAATTACAATAGTTTCATGTCATTAACTACAAAAATTTAATAAATTAAATTTTTCCACTATTAAAAATTATATACACACCCATCCAAACATATACATATATATATATATATATATATATATATATATATATATAAACTAACATTTTGAAATATTTAACATTCAAAGTGAAAAAATCGATATTGTTTCTTCTTCCTGTGTGCCAATTATTAATTTTAAATAATATAAAATTAATCGTTTTAATTTTTAATTAATTATGTACACAAAAATGTATAATACAGCGTTTAACAATTTTTTTTAATTTTTCAGTCATCTTCAGTATTCAAAAAGAGAGCCATTGTTATCTACAAGCACATCTACAAGCACAATCTCGCTGATAGGTATGTTATTTCTTTTTACTAGTTCCAATTCATATTAGTTTATAAAATTTTCTAAAACTATACCTAATTACTTTCGAATATTATTGAAATAGAAATTTGATATAAAGTGTTAACAGACACACAATCGAAATACATATTTGTTTTCAATTTATGCATAATATAACTTCTTTGACTTCGAGTAAAAATAAATAAAAATCATCAAACATATTTTCAAATATTGTGTACATCATTCTTAGATTTTTTTTATAAATATAATTACTGTAACAAATTAGACATTTTTACAATTCTTATACAATAAAATTTATCTTATTTTCAATTTAATTTATTTTCCTATCTTGTATTCTCAATTCATATCATGTATTAGGCCATGATGTAAAAAATATAATAGAATCTGTATATAACGTTATTAGGCTTTATATCTGTATATAACGATGTTAGGCTTTTTCAGGCATTAATTTTTTTAATACCTTTATATTATTAAATATGTTACGCATATTCCATCAAAATCCTTGCGATTAGTTATTGTTCTTTGGGTTCTTACAACTAGAGCAATGTTTTTCAATCTGTGGTCTATGGACCCTCAGTAACATCTGATGAATCCGCAAGAAATTAATTTTTGCAAATAAAACTTGTGTAGCACTCAAGATATTAGAATTTGTTATTAAGATATCTTTAACTCAAGATATCTTTAATAAGAAATGTTAAAATTTAGAACAATTCACTTTGTGGGAAATAAAGAATTATTTTATATTCGAATCAAATACTTTACTGATACGTTTCAGTACAATTCTCTATTTCCATTTATTTAAAGATTGCGATTTAAACTTTTATCTGAAGCGGTCTTTCATTTTTCATTCATTATGATGTAATTTTTATCGATACAAAATATCATCATATTCTTTAAAAAAAAATATTTTTGAACGATAATGAAATTTACTCATGTACATGTTATCGGAATATTTGAAATTCTCAGAGGATATCTTTTAAAATCTATAATAATTAAAGACTACTGTACAGATAAAATGAACTATTTTCATTCGATTTAAATATCTTATTGACATATTTCAGTACACTTATGTACTTGTGTCTGTTTAAAGATACCGGTTTAACATTTTATTTAAAGGGTTGCCTTATTATTCTATTTTTAGTTTTTCTAGAAAATTGAATTCAATTATATATATATATATATATATATATATATATATATATATATAAATTAAACCCTTAAAAATGTTAGAGACGACGCCACAACCTATACGTGGGTTTAGGTATATCGCGCCATGATCGCCCAATATCGTTGAGGAAGGATACACTACAATCTGTTGCATGTGAGCGCCCAGTGGGTGTACACACATTCATGTGTGTGTGTATATATATGTAACGCATATGTAGAATATGAGTATCATATTACACATACGCGCGTGTGTGTGTGTGTGTGTGTACACCTAATGGCAAACTGGCAAGCAAACAAGCGCGTGGGTGCGCCAGGGTGTGAGTAGACATTGGTGGATGATCACGTCACATGTCGCCGCTACGTCCATATATGGATACATATATCGGCACGGTCTAATGGAACCTGTCATTACAATGTATATTACGCTAAACGACGCGAATGATACAAATTGAAAATCAAATTAAGCAAACACGCGGACACGTGCAATAAGCCGATCCGTGTAATTGCTTGAGATCGGTGAACGCCAATTAATCCGACTACACGGTGTGCTCGTGGCGCCACCCGTACGCATATTCAATGGATTTTCATATTGGAATAGGAAAATGTGCGTGTTTGGTAGCGGCGTGATCGGTACGGTGAGGTTTTTTTTTAATACGGTGCAGATTTTTTTCGATTCGTTTTTATAATCGTTCCAGAATACACACAAACGTTTAGAAACATGTATGAAACACTTGAACGTTTAATCGTACACTTATAAAAGACATGAGTATTCATAGAGAATTAATTAAATCTAAAAACATCCAATCAACAATTAATTAATGATAACTAAAAAAAAATATGACAACAATGTATACAATTTAATCTAACAGGTAATACTTTATAACCTTGTACCACGTATAACTATGGATTTTTTAATTCCAGTATAAACTATACTAGAAGAAAAATTAGTACAATACATAAATTAAAAAAATGTATACATACAACTAAATATTTATTGAATCGTCAATTCTTGCTAAAATAAAATTTTACTCTTTTTAAATAACAGATCTTTTTTTTTCAAAATGTTTAATAATTGATTCATTCAGATCATTTTTATGATAATGCATCCATCCTCAGAGTGTTGAGATACATAAATAATATTTCTCTGTACCTTAATACACCGAAGAAGATGATATCATCAATAATAACCAATTATTAACAATTTGATTACAAACAGTTCGTTTTTATGATCTGATTTATAAAAAGTGAATTTGTAGGATGATTTATATGTAGTGAGAGTTGTAAATTTATCCATAACTTCAAAAACTATAGTTGTCGCAATTAGAAATTTCTTTTTGTATAAAATAGAACCATATGCGTTGTTTTTTTTAATATTTGTACTTGATTTCGTTCTCTTCAAACAATCGTTATAAGGTAGAATATATTATATTTATACTTAAAATTATTCAATATCTATTATGTGTACATGTTTGTACTTGTTAACAATTGAGAAATTATGTTCATGCTTATAATGAACGAAAAATATATAATACAACTCGTTCTTTAATCAAATAATTAATTTTTTAACAAGATTTAGATACAGTATAGTTGTTAGAATTGTATTGAAAATTAATCCAATTTTAAAAAATAATTTTTATTCTTTTTTCTTTCAAATTTGAAGGGAAAAAGGAGTGAAAATTCTAAAGACTATACTGTATAAGACTATACTTAATCTTGTTAGAAAATGAATTATTTCATTAACGAACGAATTGTACTATATATTTTTCGTTTATTATAAGCATCAACATGAT
This sequence comes from Acanthacorydalis orientalis, assembly GCA_034766995.1. Lineage (NCBI taxonomy): Eukaryota > Metazoa > Arthropoda > Insecta > Megaloptera > Corydalidae > Acanthacorydalis > Acanthacorydalis orientalis. Next base: position 31,227,256 of record CM068321.1, on the reverse strand, counting down.
TTCTTAATTGTTAACAAGTACAAACATGCACACACACATTTTGTGATCAAAAATGTTCAAATAATTAATTAATTATCGAACATTTCAGATTGTTTCTTGTGCATATTTCGAACGAAATTAAAATTATCCTAAAAAAACTAGGAAAAAAATTCAAATAGCTGTCCTTTGCGATAGGAATGTTTTACATTTTCTTTATTATCAAAATTGTACAGATTATCTATTATTCTTTTTTCCATATTTTCCATTTTTTTTTATTACCAAAATTTTATAAATTATCTATTATTCTTTTTAATGAACAGAGTATTAAGTCTTCATATTACAATATAATATAAAAAATATATAAATTAAGAAATGCACTTTTCGATTAATAGTTGTATAAGCATTGCACTTGTTTTTATCAGAGTTTAATTCCTACTTTTTCTGTTTCATACATAGATATTTATATATATATATATATATATATATATATATATATATATATATATATATATGTGTGTGTGTGTGTGTGTATGTGTGTGTGTGCGTATACACACAAGCAGTGATTAAGGAATCGTATTTTATTGCACGTTTACAAAGAGTTAATTAAAAACGAGTTAATGTTTTTAAATTCATCCCCGCCTGCAACATACCAGATTCCGAATACGAATCAAAATGTAATACGCAAGGTATCAGAATATATGTAACACTAGCCAAGAAGACTGCAGACAATATTACTTCGGTTATTATATATGAACGCAATATTCATTAATTATTTTTATAATCCGACGTCGCTAGAGAATATCAAACTAGGTCGACGTAACAAGGAAAACTGATATAACGTACGTGCACATACATACTTATACATATATATATATATATATATATATATATATATATATATATACACATGTTCATACATATACATAAAATATAAAATATAACGTAAAGCCGGCTGTAATGAAGCATATATTGCACCTTCATCATGCTGTCACACGAAGCTTTATTTACCAACAACAGCCGGACAGAGATCCCTCGTGTAAGCTAACATTAATATATCCATTGCGACGCGGCGAGGTGCGGTGCCACCATCGTCCACCAACGTAATGATACGTGGCAATTTTAATTACAAAACAAAAAGCCGCCTGCGGCATAAAAAGGTCCGGTTTCGGTAACATAGCTAACTAATCTATTCTTTGTGACGCGTTGGTTTTTAATCGACGGTGGAAACGCCAACAAACATCAAACAGATACGAGGATGATACGTACAAGCAATAGGTAGGGGCGGTCTGTATTTCACAGTGGTACGTCAGTCAGTCAGCCGGCCAGCCAGCCTTCCAGCAAGCCATCCAGCAAACCAGAAAACCAGATTCAATATGTTAGCGTGGTGATGTTATGTTTCAGCACGTGTAATTGTATAACGTCTGCTCGACGAAAGATTGTCAACGCCTTTGATTCACAGGTATTGGATAATCAGAGTGCGGTGTTCGTTGCGATGAATTCACTCACTACACTCCTAACATATTTCATGAAAGGAAAACGATACGGAAAAGATCTTATCAAATTTAATATGCGACAGAGGTCTGACACTGACGAAATTCACTCTCGCACTTGAATCGTTTTTTCAACGCACAAACAATTATTTTTTTAATCAATCAATTGATCATTTTTATTGTTTCTTATGTACATTTAAAGAATGATGCTATCAACTACGATACTGAAAAATCAGAGATCAGAAAGATTTTCTGTATCTTCACTCCTTAGAAGATGATGGTACCGTAATTGAAATGCACTAGTCAACAATCAAAAATGATCAATAATGATTTATTGAACATTTTTGATTAGAAAAAGTGTTCTGTGATTCGAGAAGAAAGAAAAGAAATAATTTATAAAATTCAATAATTATAAATACTCTTAATTACATTTCCAACATGGAATTTCAAGTCTTCTTTCGTTCCAAACTTGAAATACAGAAAACAATTCATTTGAACAACATATAACCTCCAACAACTTTACACACTAACTTTCCGAACACTGTAAAACACTTCATCATCAATATTAAATAGCTTTTATAGAGAAAAAAAAAACGAGTACACAAATAAAATCAATCACAATAGACGGCATCAATTTTATGCGAAATATCAAAATCAAATAAAAACTGTCTAAAGTTTCGAACCACCTGTGCGAGTGTGCCGGTCTATAGTTCGAACATTTTTACGTGATTTATTCGACGGTCGGTTCGGCGGAGAGATCCTCTGGCGTAGTCGGTGTAATATTCATTCATTATGTATCCGGTTATCTGTCTACAACCAGTGAAAACCATTCGATAATGTAGGTCATGTCAGTAAAAAAATAATGTCACATTATAAACGATAAATATTTTCTTAAGTTTCAATTTCTGTTTAATATATTACTGTTTTGCGTGATGTATGTCTTTATTTATACGTTGAACTATTTTTTTTCAAATACACAACTGTATAAATATGTGTAAAGTATTAATAAACTTGAAACAATTTGTAAAACTGACATTGTTATCAACATAATTTTTAAACTGATTTATAATTTATTACATTTGTAAAATACTTTAAAGAGTTTATTAGAAATTTATACAAATATAATTACCAACTACATACTAAAAATCTATTTTAAATTAAAGCCGTACATTTTTATAATAAATTTTAAAAAATATACAAACCAATTTTTCATTCCTTCATAAACCATAAACATTATTCTGATTAAAAATGTTTAATCATTTATTACTGATAATTTTCGATTTTTACTTAAAAGAATTTAATTTATAATATACTAAATTTACTTTTACAAATTAATTTGTATTCCCCTACAAGCCACACATTTTTTCTAATCCAATAATCAATCAAATCAAATTTTATTGATACAAAATTTATACAATTGTGGTTTTTACAATACTGAATAGAACATTATTTTTCCTTTAGTTACTTGTATACAATGTGAAATTTATTTAAGGGGGCAGGGTATGTTCATAATAATGAAAGGAGGTTATTTTAATTATTCTTGAATTGTTTCTCATTCCTAAATTTAAAAAACCCAAGATTTTAGATCATTTCTAATGTATCTTATATGATTTTCGATAACAATATCTCATTCTCAATATACTAAGGTACAAAAGATTTATTATAAGAAACTATATTCTCATTGTTATGACAGTTTTGAGGACTGCTTGTGATATATAGCTTCTAGATTATAAATCTATGTATTATACTTATTTGATCTTTTTTCGGAAACACTGATATATTTTTATACGTGAAATCAATAAACATATATACTGTAGTAGTACATTTTTCAACCATGCATTATTTCATAAGAACCGAAATTAAAATATTTTTTATAAAAAAAAACACCGATACGGATTTGTACAAAAATAATTTCATTTTAAACGTGCACATTAATATTTGAAAATAATATTGTTAAACCCTTGTACAGTTATATGAAACCGTCTTCGCATGAATGAACGAATTCTCATATTAATTTCTGATTACGGTGAAATGAACGACCACAAAGCTTTTATATTGCGCATCCCGCACGGCAGGGAAGCTGACGGGCAATAAGACCTGTAATCCTATGTGAATATGTATATACGTCGTTGTATACAAACATGTGTACCGATCTACATATTCGCAATATAGATATGTATGTATGTATGTACACATATAGCTCTAAATATGTACAGTAGATGCTCCTTCAAAGATATATTAAAAATACCATAAAACTGATTACTCTCTTCCGTGCATCGAATGTGTACAGTTAACCTCGTTAGTTCGATACTAAAACGAAAAATACGATTTAGTCATTATGTAAAGATCCACGTAGTGTTTCCATGTGCTGTTTTTTTTAAACATATGTTCAATGGGAATTTATAGTGATTGTTTTTTATAATAAATAATTCATACTTTAAATTTGCGGACTGGACGAGAAAAAACTATTCTTTATTTTTAATCCTTGCTTAATTCAGACATAAAACTGCTAGCAAAGTTCACAGATTCCCTTTTCATTCCACGAACTACAAACTGTCCTTATGATCGAAAATTTTTAATAAATGCTTGTTGATTGTTGCTTTTAAGCATTTCGATGGCGATGCTATCACCTTTTTGAATATGTAGTACGGACTATCCCAGTAAACGTGAACTCGAGCATACTCAACAAACCACAACAAATAGCGGGATGACTTAAACAACATGGGAAGACCTATACATGCCATTAAATTGCTTTAGACCCCTTGAGACCGCTGCAGTAGACATTGGTCTTAGAATAAATGAGAATAAAAGTAAAATAATGCTGTAAAGTAGAAAACGAAGGAGGAGATCAGATGAAAACGTCACTATCGATGCTTACAATTTCGAGATTGTAAACAATTTCACATATCTTGGCTCAAACATCAATAAATGATAATCTAATTGAAAAATCTATCTTTAAAGGTACTGAAAAAGTTTCTTATTACATCTGTCTCAAAAATGAAAACTGAATGACATAAAAGTAATAAAAATAAGAGTTCCCTCAACACACACACTGTATGTGACCAACCATTATCCGAATGTTTTAATCTAGTTGTAAACAAATTAACAGGACAACGGTACGCTTAAATGATTAGTAATTTTTTTCAACTGTGCATGCATTCAAAACGGTACACAAATATATTAATCAGGCGTATAAACGTTGCCTGTTTGCTAACGTAGCAATTAAGATAAATTTAGATTCCAAAAGTATGTCACCCGATGATTTCACTTTTCAAACTTAATCAGTTGGTATGATTCATTTCGTGTCTAACTAATGTGTTCACAACGTTAGCCATAACATTTATCCAGACGTTTAACTTTGATTGATTAATAGATATATTAAACGCGTGCCAATTTTTATGAGCTAGTTTTTGATTTATTAGACCATTCGATCTCGCGCTAATAATGTATGACTTAATTTCGTACGTATTTCCTGTTCACGGTTGTATCAATAAACTTTTAAGAATACTCATACGTGATTTTTTCGAATTGTTTTTAAACAGTCAGATAAAATGATCACCGATATCGTTCGACAATAATTCAATATAATAATTTAATATACAGCTTGAAAACTATACGTGGAAATTCTTGACACTGGTACAATTCACTAAATTAATTTTCACTGCCCATAAACCAAATAAACCATGTACCATACAACAAATTAATGTTTATGGTTTGTGAGATGAAATGAGAATTTGGCCAGTGTTAAAGAATTATATTGTAACAATATAACTAAACTGACCAGATTTTCTGTACGCAAAATCAGAAGATTTTTTTATTGTTTCATATATTCATAACATAAAACTACATTTTAATTAAAATAGTTCATATATTATTATTATTAAAAAGAATATTGATATTTGTAAGAATTTCTAAATATTGTACACCATTTTATTTCCTAATATAACAGCATTCAAAAAATAAAATATGAAACATACATTGAGAAAAAAATACTGATATATTTTAAATTAATAAAATTACTTATTTTTTAACAAGTTAAAAAGTTAAACGATTTGGTTTCACAGATAAAAACTAGCTACAATTTATGTGAATATTATATTTTACAATTAGTATGTGCTTGTATCTACAATTAATTGATTTTTTTTCAATTATTTAAACTTTATTCATTATTGAAAACAATTTTTGACTCGTGTTTTTGTACAAGAAATACAATAAAAAAATTCAAGTAAGTTAATTATATTTTTTAAATCAATTTGCTTTTTTTTGGCTAAAACCTTAAAAATGGTTACTCAGTGTAAATCAAACGTATTATTTTTTTCGTAAGACTCAAGTACATCATAACTCAAATAGTTATTTATATTATACTTACTTTTTTTTCAAAAAAAATATAATATTCAATAAAAATTTGAAATCAATACAAAATCTTCAAAATTAAAATGTCTGATCATTTTAAATATAATTAATAATTGATTGTAGACCATACATGTACATTGTTTGAATTATTATAAATATTTCTTAAAAACTGCTCGAATTCTTGTAATATTTAACTTCTTTTATGCAAACAATTAATAACAACTATTCTCAAATACTGATAGATTTCTATATCATTTTGAATAACATTCCTGTATCATTTACATCTAATTTCACATTTTTTTTAATACTAAAATGGTTCAAATTACACAGTCCTCATAAATTTAACGGAAATCTTGTGACTCACAGTAAGCAAGATTGGAGCAACTCATTCAACATTCAAGGTATTTTTATTTTTTTTTTTCAATTTGTCTCACCAGTCATTGATTTTCATTGGAAATTATATGTTTTTTTATACTCTGCAGTTTCTTAGAAATATTGGTTGAAAAAGTATTAATATTTCACTCAAATCCAATGAAGCATTTATTCAAGGAAGTGTGTTTTTATATGGTTGTTGTGAGTAAATACATACATACACATAAACGCATATATATATATATATATATATATATATATATATATATCTTGAAATACATCTTGTGTAATTAATATACTTTAATCATAAGCTTAGCCAAATCATTTATAAAAATGTTAATTTATGAAAAAAAATTATTTTTCTTAAACAAATAGTTACTTTTGACCAGGCTTTAATCGAAATAGCAAATCTTCAAACCATACGATACTAAATTCCATAATTTCGATTCTTTTGCATACAGAAACATACTGTATAATTTTAAAAATCGAAGGATCGGTTTATAAGAGAAATAAACACTCTTATAATTCTATCACTACTGTTTCAAATCAACATTTCATATGAAAATAAACCATTCGAATTTATATTATTCAACGTTAAATTCTCAAATTCCATCAACTCGAATAATCATTCTAACTGTAAATATTATTAACCCATATAATACATCAACGTCCAGTGAATCCGTTTTCGTGTTTTATTATTTCTCCGTACGCTTTATAAAAAAAATATATATATTTTTCATAATTACCTAATTTAATAATAAACTGTAAACGTATATATTTACAAAGCAAATTGGGTCATAGATAATATTTTAATTAATATTTATATTAAACGTATCGAACAAACTTTTTGTATTTTAAATCTCGGTACTCACATTTAATTATATTACCTCAGTCCGGTACTTAGAGATATAATTATATATATATATATATATATATATATATATATATATATATATATTATATAATCAAGTATACCAATTTTATATGTATATATATTAATAAAAGTGATAAAAACTTGTAATGACCTATTTTAATATAAAATGAGCATTTTTTACATAAATTTCATCGTGAATATTAATATTGCTTGTAATCACATAATTTAATTATTTAAATAAGTGTTTTATTTTACATAAAATTCTGTCTGCTTGTCTCTTAATATATATATATATATATATATATATATATATATATATATATATATAACTTCAATTAAGTGGTTACTTCTATAGACATAACACAACATGTAGAGTAATTGTCTAGAAATGATTATTAATCTAAAATCATTTATTTCTCCTTTAAGTCGTTCTCCATTTTAAAAATTAGTATGGAAAAATTGGTGAAAAATCGAAAGTTTCCAAAATTATTTTTTTTTATATAAAATGATAGGTTTGTATAAAAATCAACTAATTATTATAAAAATTCTGGTTTATTAACATGAAAACGTATGTATTTCGACAAAAAATCAATTTTACTCTCAATGCCAATTTTTGACCCAAAAACGCTTTCTGTTCTTTTAAAATCATTTTTACGAATAAATCGGTCCCTTTTTCTATACTAAACGATACTTTTAAGTAAAAATATGTATTTACAATAAATACGTAATACAAACATCAACTTTTAACTGTAAAAAATATTATTTTTCAATTTTAAAGTGTTGGTAGAAAATACGAGATTTTTCAATAATCATTATTTGGCTATAAAAATTACAGTTTTCAATTCGAATCCAAACTTTTACTAGATGTTGGATACGTTAACAATAAGTAATCGATATATGATGAAAAAATTCGAGATTTACCACTTTCGATTTTTGGTGAAAAAAAAACGGACGACCTATAGTATGGAAAAATTGATGAAAAATCAAAAGTTTCCAAAATTATTTTTTTTGATATAAAATCATAGGTTTATATAAAAATCAATTAATTATTATAAAAATTCCGGTTTATTCACATGAAAACGTATTTATTTCAACAAAAAATCAATTTTACTCTCAATGCCAATTTTTGACCTAAAAACGCTTTCTCTTCTTTTAAAATCATTTTCACGAAAAGAACAGTAACTTTTTCTATATTAAACAATACTTTCAAGTAAAAGTATGTAGTTACAACAAATCTATAATACAAATATCGAATTTTAACATAAAACAAATATTATTTTTCAGTCTAAATTGTTGGTAGAAAATCTGAGATTTTTCAAAAAACATTATTTGGCTATAAAAACAATGATTTTAAATAAATTATTTAACATAACCCCGTCAAAAATCGGGATATTCATATATATATATATATATATATATATATATACTAAGATATAAAAAAAGTAATAAAAAATATAAGGCTTTTGTCAGGGTCTTGCACCCCCAAGTACGGTCATTAACATCGTGGAGTCAAACAAAAAACATAACCAACACCTCAAATACGTGAAAAAAAAATAAAAATAAAAAATATATTGCTAAAATCATCGGACGTGTAGAGGTGCAATTCAAGTAATTTGCGGATAGTGAATGTGCTAATAATTTCTGTACAATATTTTTTTCATAAATCATAAATTTGAAATAGAGTAACACTGGATTGTTTCAATTGAAGAAAGTATAAGAGGTCTTAATTCAGCACTGGATTGGTAAAGAATAAGGATTATACATACATATATATATATATATATATATATATATATATATATATATATATATACATATACTTGTGGATATATATAGATATAAAGGGTTATGTAAAGAAAAATGATTTAAAATAGAATAATAATAGCAGAGGTTCGTCGAAAAGAGTCGAATATACACAGCAGAATGTTAGACATACATATATATTTACACACACACACACACAGTCGAAGAGTTATTCGACAATCACGTCGATCCATTCCGTCGAAGCGCGTCTAACAGGTGCTCGAGAGAGAGTCGAAGCGGGGCATCCGGCGTATGATGATATTCATGAAACTAATACAGTATTCAACGCAGTGTCTCAAACCGAAAGCGCAGCGATTTGTCGATGTCCGGCGGCCGAGCCGTGCCGCGGAATAAATGCCCGCCACTCAGTGGGGAATGCCGGAGATTGAGAGGATGTGAAAACTTTTCCAAGCTGGAAAAAATGCATACAATTTGCTCCGTATACAACAGCAGACACGACACGAGCAAGACAATTTTCTAGATCATTTCGTCTGTCCGTCAACCTTGGCTCTCTGTCCGTGCATATAAAATGACAACATTTGTTTTAAGATTTACACTCGCTCGCTGATTTATAATATGAAAGTGTTGCTTTAATGGTCGATGTTTAATCGACGCTGTTGCTGCCGCCTCGGCCGCCGTGTTTTAATTACCGTGAAAAAACATTCGTGAAAAATTTAAGGGATTACGTTAAAAAATCGTTAATGTTTTTCGTTTGATATACAAGATCAAATATTTGCATTCGTGATTTCATTTTTTTTTTAATAACGTGGACGACGCGGTGGAACTTTCATATCTGATTATTTATTTCCATATTACACAGGTCTGATGTATATATTTTTCTATATACACACACATACGTGCTGGTACCGTGCTGTATGTATTTTCGTTTTATTTATTCATTCAGTATTTTAAATGTTATTTATATTCCTTTTTTATTTTATTTATATTTTCGATTCATGTTTCAAAAACGAACGTACACAGTTTTTTTAATTTTTCATATATCCAGTTCGAAAACAATTTCGTATATTCACTTCTTTTTTCAATTTCACAGTTTTTTTTCACAAGTTTTCCATATTTTATTAATCTGAAATGAAATAGTTATATGTACGTTGGCTTTAAAGCATAAACGTAATAAATATAGACTGACGATTTCACTCCAAAAAATTCGAATACAATATTGACAGAGAAATAAATATTTTCTTCAATAAAACTGTACCATTTAGAGTACAAACAAATTGAGCAGAAATAGAAATCGAAGTAATGTTTATGAATAATGAATTATACTTTTCGAAAATGTATAAAAAAATTAAATTGGTATGTTAAGAAAAATATAAATGAAATAAAGTCCTGTCTTAGTGATATTAATTTTTTTGGATCAATTAAATACCATATTAGCCCGAATATAAGATGAGACAGATTTTCTTTAAAAAACTACTTTAAAATACTAAATGGGGGATAACATGTTTTTTTTTAATTTTTGAGTTTTTTTTTAATACTTGTGGAAACCTAAGTTGAATCACCATTTATTTATCTATCTATTCATTCTCAGGCAGATGTTGGTGAATAGTCTCAAACATATATCTGAGTGACTAGAAGTCTTTAATTTTTATCTAAGAATGGGCATATGTGCCAAAATTAGTTGCGAAAAACATACTCAGATGATTCAAACGGCCAAAGACCATCAGGACAACGTATTAACGGGATCATAGATGTAGAAACATACAATTATAAATTTAAATCAAACATCCTTTAATCTCTTACAGTAATTACAAAATACAACTCTATCAAAGAAAGTATACATTCTGTATCAAGATTTATTTGAAAATAAAAACTCGTTTTCTATCTTCAGTAAACAATTTATACCTACAAGGCAGCATCTATTCAATTTTTATGCCTGATAAAAATATAACATACATATTACAGTAAAAAAGATAAAATAGTACTTAAAAACCTATAAACCTATCTCTGAGAACTAATTATTTACATATATATATATATATATATATATATATATATATATATATATATATATATATATATTTATTGATAACCCTTTACACTTTCAATGGGATAGACAAAATGTGAGTTATATTTTAGTCCAGCTTCTATTCGGAAAAATAATCAACGAACTGTCAGACTATATTTATTACATTTATATTTCATATATATTAATATTTCATATATATTCATTAGGTGTTAAAATTATAACAGTGCCTTTTTTTAAATTGAATCAATCATAACTCTGTTTAAAATTAAAATATTTTCTCGTCGTTTTAAGATTTTGAATTGATAACTAGTATTTACAAACATTACATATCTTGCCCAATCAGTTGACATAACCTCACAAAACCGTACTGAACACAATGACGTCCGAAAAGCAGCACATTAAGCATTGCATACTTTTCGCATTCCAGCTGAAAAAAATGCTGTCGAAGCTGTGGGAATAATTTTGGTCAGCTTTAAAGGAAAGTGTTGCGATGCACAAAACATGCAAAAAATTCTAAAATAGTTTAAGACGTTCGAAAATGCATTACGACCTCATCGACTCTGACCCACAATCTTTTCTTCGACAAGGGATTCATCAATTACTCGACAAATAGGGTAAAATAATATAAAATAATGGGCGATATTTTGAGGACTGAAATGTATTCCATTTTTCCATAAACATTCATTTTTATAAAAAAGGTACCGAATTAATTTATACACCTAATACAAATATATATATATATATATATAGAGAGAGAGAGAGAGAGATTAGTTTATTTGATTGATCTACAACGAAATTATATTTTTAACATTCTTTTAAATAATTTATGCTGACAATATTTCTGGAATTTAAATATTACTTTAATAAAAAAAAATATTAATACATTTATACACATCTTTTGAGTAAAATAAAAAAATTAATAAAATAGATACCAACATTTATTAATAGCAATATTAGAATAAGAACACAACAATCATTTAATTGAGTGTACAGACAGAATAAAAATAAAAGGAAAAAGCAATAACTATTCTGATAATACGATAACATTTTTATAATCAGTTCAGAAATAAAATTAAAAGATTTATTAAATAATTTATTCGGTCGATCAATCTTAACAAACTGGACATACAAACAACACAACAGTCACAACAATTCAATAACCTATTCGAATTCAAATCCAGAAAAAATAATATTGTAAAGTACGAATGTCATAATTCCAATTACATTCATGTCAAGCACGTTCAGTTAATGCACATTTAACGTGACATACATCATAATTCTGTAACAAGTATGAGTACATTTTTGTAATAAAACTGTAAATAGGTGTATCTGTATAATGATTTCATTATGTGTATGTTTACATAGAATATAAAACGTACTATAACCGTTATATATTTTATTTCTATTAACTTGAAGTGACTGTAATTTATTGCAAATGTTGATTAGCTATGACAGAGATTTTTATTCAATTGACGATTCGATTAAACGATAATCGACTGAAAGTCTTGTTCCATGAAAAACTCACTAAGCTATTAGAACAATAACATATTTGAAATTATGTTATTTCCAATTGTATTAATCTTTGATGTGTTGTCGGAATTTTCAAGTCTCATAATCGAAAACTGTTTATAAATAACTAATAACAAATCATTCATCATACGAGATTTCTATAAACAGAATAAAAACTCACATTTGCAAAAAAATAATATTTTTGTTTTCAAAAGTTATCCTTTTCATAATAAGAACTGCATTGTTTCATTTTTACATTTTAATTAACTGAGTAAACAGAAGGTTAATCATTAAATATATTTATAACTGTATTCTATATATTTTCAATTTATAAAATGTGAATTATATTTCAATTGTTCCTTTAAATACAGTTTACAAGATATACTTCCATTCAGTTTTTAAAAAATATTGAATTTATCAGAGATTTAAATACTTGACCTTAATATATTTTTCATACTTTTTTTTAAAGAAAATAAAAGGAATATAAATTTTAAACTATAATTATTGCAAACGTAAAATCACTTTCCTGTTCCTAGAAATACAGCGAATTTTTATAATTGAGTCAAAAATGATTCAATTTTGGATAAAAAATATTAACCCAATCTACTCAAAATTTAATTATTTGATTTGGGAGTAGCCTGGATCTTTGTCTAATTTAAAAATAGAATTCTACTGGACTAGAGGACCCCAGGTGGGACGAACCCAGCTTAATACAAGTCTAAAATTCTTACATCTAATTTTTTAGTTGTATAAAAATTGTATTACTTATATTTATTAAACAATTCATTTCTCAACTGTACATTTACAAAAAATAACCATACATTTAAACAATTCCAATTCAAATTCGAACACATTAGAGAATAATTTGATTATATAAGTTAATTATATCCCCGTTTGCCATTATATTCATCATTGAAATTTAAATTGATAATTGGTAAAATCCATATTTCCTTACCAATGCATGTACTGTCAATAAAATTGATATAACATTCGTGACGATTAAATCTATGTATGAATATTGTTTGTATGATTTTATGAAAGAAAACATTCAAACCACTAGTTTCAGTTCTAGTTTGAATTTAATTTTATTTCTCTTTATTTAAGTATACTATTCAATTCCAAAAACATTAAAATATTTTTTCTATTTCTTAATATAGAAATATTTAATAACTCATTCCAAAATGATTTTTCTAGTTAATGTTTAACCCTATGATTAATTTCACTTTCATAAACTACTTTTCATCCTTCGATTAACAGAAAAAACGTTAATGACTGATTATTGATCATTTTGATTGTTGTTTATATGCGATTTGATAGTAATGCCATCATTCTCAAAACGTTAATGTATAGAGAAAACTATACTGTGTTAATAATTAACACTATAAACATTCAAGTACATTTTTAGTACAATACATTATTAGATTCTTTAATTGGTGTTCCCCATGGATGATATTGTTAGAATCAACATGAATTTACATTAATGGCATAAAATAACTGCGACTCATATTTTTGAGATCTAGAATAATATTCATCCAACAACTAAACAAGAACATCCTCAGAGTCTCTATGATAGAGAACAAAAAAGATTTTTTGGTACATTATCATTCAGAGTATGATGACATGGTCATTTTAATGCTCATAAACAGAGATCAGTCTGATCAATTATTAAAAATCTTTTCTATTTGTGGTAAATGAAAAAAATCATCTATGAAAATTATTTAAATTATATTTCAGCTTTATTTTATCTAAATTTATACTTCAATTAACATAAATGAACATAGTTATTTTTAAGTTATCTTTAAGAACAAAAAGCTTCAAGAATATTTTAAATACAGTAAGAAGCTGATTCATATGAAATTTCTGTTATATAATTTTTAAATTTTATACGTTTTGTTATTTTATGTAAATTGTCATAAATTTAGAAGCGTTTTATTTTGAAAATTCTTTTATATATACACGAATATAATTGTATGGTGTATAGCGTCTCGCTGTGTATTGCAATAACCGCTAAGAAATTTTACAAGATTCACACGCAATATATTTTACGAGATAGAGGACTATTAAATTAATAAATATCTTGATGAAATGTTCGTGATAAACGTTATCTTTCAAAAAAGGAAAAAAATACAATAAAACAAACACAAATCCCGGCGAACTTGTACTTCACACTAATATTTCAGGGATATAAAAAATATCTATATATATATGAACATAAGCCATTTATATACTGCAGCAATTTAAGATACAGAAATATTACACAACCGTGGAGTGGAGATACTACACTAGATAAAAAATGTCATTCAACAAATTTGTATTTTACATCTCGAGCAATATAGTTAAAGTAGTATGCGGAGGGATCGCCGATGACAAACGGAGGGGCCACACGCACTCACAGATTGTTGATGTTATCTGCAGAACTCGACTGATTCCACGCACAGACGCCCAACGTCGCGGCGACGGCAGGCGTCGCTCAGACATCAAGCGATTTGTCGCAACGCATGCTGATGTGCGTGTGTCCATCCGCGTCGGATGGCTCTGCACTGTGTTCTTTTGATGATGACTTTGAAAATGTTCTTTGTATTTTTTTTACACTATTCGCAATAAAAAAAAGAACGACCAACAGAACTACTTATATATTCAGGTTCAACAAATTTACGGTAGAAATATTATGACAAGATACTGGCCCTACATCACAGACATACATACATATATATATATATATATATATATATATATATATATATATATATATATTCAGAAATTTTGATTAGATAGCATAAAATATACAGAAAAATCTTTTTACTCATTCAATGAAGTTTATATTAAAGCTGTCCTCACATAATTCGCTACATTGTTTTGTGACATCCAACTCAAGCTTATTTTGTTTAAATTTTATTCACTTGCGAGTTGATTTCCATCCCTCTTTCGTAATATCGTTAATACTTTTTATAAAATTAACGAAACAAACATTTATAGAATTTATTTAAATAGTAAATTTCAAGTAAAACTCTTCATACAATAAAATTCCAATTTATATGTTTCTTTTTACTGTTTGAAAGGCTTTTATCATTAACTCTACTTAAATTAAATCTCAATTGTTCAAATTACAAAAACAGATAAGTTTTAAATATATACAAAATAAACGATAAAGTAGACAACGTCAAGCCTTAAAATAATTTCATAATTAAACAGTATGTTTTTGAAAATTCATAAAAGCTGGAATAAGAATCAGAATTCACAGTACATAAAAATAATATTAAATGTTTCTGCAATTGATATCCATATATATATATATATATATATATATATATATATATATATATATATATATATATATATATATATATACATATACACATAATTTAAAATCTGAGAAAAGTTACAGTCATGAAAAACACAATTTAATTTATTCGTAACGGATACACGGCCGAAAGTATAGCTCATTTTTTTTATGTAAATATGAGATTCATTTTCATGTAAATATAAAGAACTAGGTCATTAAAAATAATATTTCTGTTCACTATAAGCACGATGGATTTTTTTTCTTTTTTAATTGAACCAATTCAATTCACGATTATGGAAAATTAGAACATGTTATAAATATTTTTTCCTTTATCTGATATTTAGTACATTTGAATATCATTACAGTTGTATTAAACTATATAAACATGCTCATTATTGAATTTAAATTCAGATTTAAACTATTATTTACATACACTTTTTAAGAACGGCATGTAGAAATTGTGAAGAGAGAATGGGATTTTTTTTATGTTTAAATACAAGTTTATGTTTATTTCATAGATAAATTTATTCTGTGTTTTCGTTTGTGATTTTTTTCAATTTATCAGAAACTGAAATATAAAACAAATTGTAATAGTTTTAAAGCTACGACTAAATTTACTTTTACAAATGAATTTCTGACTCGTTCTACAAATCATAATTTTCTTTTCTGATGAAAAAATGTGCAATAATTGATTACTAATCATGTTGTTTATATGGATTTCAAGTTATCTTTAGGTATAGAAAAATCTAAGAAACGATTGCATCCTTAAGCTCTGAGAATTAGGGTTTTTTTATTAAAATAATCATAAGGATCAAAAATGATCAATAAATAAATTATTGTACATTTTTGATTACAAAAAAATCGTTTGTGAGTAAATGAAAAAAATATTTAATTTGTAAACTGGATTTGATTATTTAAAAACAGTGTTTCTAATTTCCGATTATCATCTTATCATTTCTCTACTCTCAAAAATTACTCATAAAACGAATGTAAACTCTTGAATAAACTTGAGATGTAATTACAAGAATCGAAATAAAGTTAGATTTTATGCAAATTAAAATTTTAATTATAAAAATATTGTTTATATATTTTGATGTAAATATTTGAAACCTGATTACAATTGGACTTATAGAAAATATCGGCACGAACACATGTTAATAATTTCTAAACTATGACAAAAACAGTCAATTTTTCACTACTTTATTCTTCTGTATAGTGAGGTGTCTGCAATGTTCCTTTCTCAGCTACTCGTATTATAATATGAATGCTAAAACGTATTTGAATTGCTTTGTTTTCATCACTAAGTTCTTTTTCTGATCGCCACTTTACTACATACGTGGTCTACAGCCTAGAAACTCTTGTTTTATAACAGTTTTGTCACTGAAGTCTGACTCATTGGAGTTTTTATAGGTGTTGTGCAATTAAATAGATCTAAGAGTACGTTCGACTTTAAAATTTAATGCATTAAATTTCAAGGGCAACAGACTAGTAAGAGGGTGCATTTGCAAGAATTGTGGAGATTCGCTAGTTAAACTAAAAGATACGGCATTGTGGGAGGTCTATGGAAAATTGCTGACATCTTCAGATAGATATTAGATTCTAATGTCGTTCAAACTACTAGTGAAGAACAGATACTCTGATGATTCAATAGAATGGAGACCATGAGGACAGTATATATTTAAATTTTAGAAATTAGTAAAGGCGTTTAGAGGAACTGTCAGTTCTAATACGAAGTTAAATAGAAGCATATATTTTAAACGTTATTTCAATCATTTCATTCTTCATTTCAATTCGTGCACTCTCACGTGCGGTCAAACTGATAACAAATCAATTACGACGCGCATAAATAAATATTGTTGAAACGCGTATCGTGTTTTTTTCGGTAAATAAGATGTTTATTAAACGATCCCGATGAGATCATAACAAGTGTATCATCATCTATGAATCAGAATCAAGACGTACACCGCCACTGTGCGCAGCGTTTTGCTTCAATGTAGAACCAGGAATGGTGAACCGCAGCGGTGAGTCTTATGAATAAATCAAAAGCTTTGTTCGACGAATCAACGGTCAGAGAGAACGAAAAGGTCAAGTTGAATATTATAATTAGTCTGGTGCGGTTTGTATCTGACAGACGTATCAGCCTCATGTCAGGCCAATTCATTTTTCAAGAAAGATTGTACTGTTTCATATAAATTTCTTGGAACAAAGGCCGGATTAATATATCATTCATGTACGACATAAAGGTGCCCATTTTATGATTATTTTATGTGTTTTGTTCAAATGATAAATATATCGCAATTAGTTTGAAACATAGCAGACAATGTGATATGAGCGTATTGAACATATGCTGCAAATGGTATTTTCATTTACGTTTTATTACTCTTACTTCTACTTGGATCGCGTAACTGAAACGTGTTCGTACATTCATCCACTTTTTATATCGCATATTTTCAATTTATATACATACACACACACACACAATATTAAAATATTTTAAACTCATTTTAAGATGAATGTAGACGGTTTTCAATTAGCAGACAATACAAGATTAATAGAGTTTGAAAAACGGTACGAAGCACTTGAATGAAAATTACAACAAATAGAAATAAATACAAAAAGGTATTAAATAAAACAAGTTTTTAAAAATACAAAAATTAATGTTCGAAATACAACGACTAAAGTAGATCAATAAAATAAAAATAAATAGACAATCTTTTCAATAAAACAACTCTATGTGGTAAGATAAGAATTCATAACACAAACATTGTTTGAATTAACTGAATGAAAATTACACCAAATAAGGATAAATAAATAATATAAAAAGATAAAACAATATTCTAAATAAAGAGTGTTTTTTGAGAACCAAAAATAAATATTCTTCTACAAAAGTTTTTCGGTTTTTATTAATGAAAATCTGTGAGCTTTTTTACAGATTTATTTAATCACTAATCGATTAGATATCATTCATTAATTTGTACGACTGTTTCTTGTGTCTCTACAAGTTTGTTCATTCTTCTCAAAAAATCTCTCTCTAAAAATATTTTGTGCTGATAGATTAATCGAGTCTCTTCGATCAGATTACTATTTATGAATATATAAATTAAATAAGTTACTGTAAATACTAAAAAAGGTAAATAAATTCCAACTTTTAATTTAATGTTACTGGAAGTCTTAGATTAGGTACTTTTTATCTGGATATCTTATTTACATGATTTGTTAGTCATTAGAAATCACTAACAAATCATTACAAAGTAATAACGAATACTCTTTGGTATTCTTTTATAAACAACAATAATTGATATTAAAATACATCCAAATAACAAATCTAGTGAGAAACTTATAATAAGGAAAAAGGTTTTCTTTTTCACTAATTCTTTTTTCAAATTATTTTTGAAGTATTTATTACATAGAACATGAAAATAAAGCAATTAAATCAAAAATCGATTGAATGTTTAATCCTAACTTAATGCCTGGACGGCCTTTGTTACGAATAACAACAAATTATCAATTAACAAAAAAATAAAAAAGATGTCTTTAGAAAAATAAAAATGAATAACAAAAAAAAACTATATTCCTACTTTCAAATCTTTTTTTATTCTATCTTATGTCGTGAAAAAATAGAATATTAATCAAGACCATGAAATATTTACAAAATTATTTTTCTGTTAACTATTTCTATTTCTTTCAATTTTATATTCTTTTCGAATTTTTAATCATCTATAAATTACATTCATTTTTATCACAAATATATTTAATACGACTCTGCATAAACGAATAAAATTATTTATATGCTTAGAAGCATATGATAACAAATTATTAGCACAAATAAAAAAAAGATTATATTTTAAATTATTGGCTAAGAAAGAAAACATTCTAAACAATCATCATTCATAATCAAAACTATAAATAACACAACAAACTTATAATTAGTCTTATTATTTTTCTGAATAGTTATTTATATATTTTATCACAGGAAAACATATTTATGTTGTCAATTAATAAATGAAGTAACGTCAAACAACACATTTATCTATCACTTATTTAACATGTCTTCTTTTTATTACAAAAAAATATGTTTACTAATTATTACAGAATGTTATAACGTACCTTATATGAGATAATTATTTTTTTAAAAAAAATTATAGATCAGTTGTCAATTAAAATAAAAAAATCGACTGTAAGAAACTGACAGTTATTTTTTTATCATAAAATAATATTTAAATAAAACGTAGATACAAATTCAACCGAACAACAAAATATTTAAAATAATTATGTAAATAAAGTAAAATATTGAAATTGTTTAACGTGAAATAAGATCCGGTCAATTTTGAGTGACCTTAGTGAAAGTTAGGTGGCCGTGTGTGGTTTTCTCATTCTTCTCGGATAACTTTTGGGACGACTGTTAATAATTCACGTATAAATATTCCTCATTTATCCATCCTGACCTTTTAACGTTCTCTAAAAACATTTCACAGTATCTATGTAAATTTAATATAAAAAGAGGTTAGTGACCCGTGCAACTAATTTCCAGTTCTTTATAAAGAATGTGAATTATTTTACTTATCTACATTGTACGGATATTATTTCGTATCAGTTTTTGATATTTTTATACGTTAATTAAACTGTGGCTAGTTAATTAAATGAGAGATGCAACTAACTGATAGATAATTTTGATAAGGTTTGCATTTTATCTATGACGACGCTTTTAAAATATTAAATAAATATTTAGGGTTAATTAGGATCTATTTAAAATCATTTACATTCACAAAAAAAATTTCCACTCATTCTACATAAACCACACATTTTTTTCTAATCAAAAGTGTTCAATAAATTGATTATTGATCATTTCTGATCGTCCCTTATGCGCATTTTGATGAAAATTTTTTACTATTAAATGCTGGATATTTGTTTTAGGTGTAGTTTTTTTTGTGATCGTCCTAATAATTTTGTTTATTATAAATCAACGGTGGACAAACTGCGGCTTTCAAAACTACTCTGTGTGGCTTCCGAAAAAATATTGGATTTGATTGCCATTTTTCCTAAACTTTAATATTAATAATCTATATTAGTGATATGTAGCCAGATTTTAAACTATTAACTACAAAAATGAAGTCGCAAAGTTTTCAACGAGTAGATTAAACATATTCTGCTTTGGTTATTAGGACTACTACATAGTTGCATTTTTTATTATTTATAAATACAATTTTAAAATAATATTTTCTGTAGCTCTTGAACATTCAAAAATGTATGAAAAGTATTATACGTGGCACTTATTATCGAAGAAGTTGCCCATCCCTGTTATAAACCAATTGTATTCTCATTTAAAATCACAAAAGAAAATCTTGGAATGAAATCAATGTGTAATGATATTTATTTTATTACGATTCCTCATTTTACTCATTTGTTCAATATACGTCAATTTTCTATGATACAATTTATATATATATATATATATATATATATATATATATATATATATATATATATATATATCAATTTAAAATGTTTAAATATTCAGTAAAACTGTATTTGATTGTTAAATGTTTATATCACTTACAAAGAGAGTAACTGAAACGAATCTAAATGAAATGAATATCATTAAAGAATGATTTTATTTTAATTTGAATTATGATATCATTGATTTGTAATAAATTAAAATACCGACACGAACCGAAATAATTACAAAAATATTCCGAATTTCCATCTACCCTGCACGACCGACCATCGCCACATCATCCGAGCATAAGGTCGTACATTATAAGAATCCGTGTGCGCACACGTGTGCGTCTGTATGTGTATTATATATCGGCAGAAGAGAAAAAGGAAATCTGAGATTAAACGTGGTAAACGTCCACACAGGAGCCCATAAACCGTCGTCGTCCGCCGCCCCGTGATGTTTGCGCCGGACGGACATTAGCACCGCAGCGAGCACCGACTCGCGGCCGACATCATTCTTCCGCGCAACATGCCATCCTATTTGTTACACCTGACAGCCGGATACGCCGGCTTATACATATGTTGCGAAAAAACTGAACTGATGGGGCGCTGTATTTTTATTTCGGACCCGGCATTTAATTTTGTTTAACTCGTGAAAAATCGCTGTTTAATGTTTTGTATCTTCTTTTTATGTCTCGTTAGTGTTTTGCTGCGATATGGATAAGTGCCAGTTTATAGTGTGAAACGTTTGTTTGATTTAATGACGAGATTTACTCGATTATTTATTTGACTTAACCTTAAATTTATATTTATATATATATATATATATATATATATATATATATATATATATATATATATATATGGAAAGAGAGAGAGAGAGAGAGAAAGAGATGGATACAAACACATCAGTTTGAAAACTACTGATTATTTTCAAAGAAAATACATATCTAAATAAGATAGTTCTGGAATTATTTCTAAATTCACTTTCAACAATAAATTCTTCTTGGTTGTTATTTGTACATATTTCAATGACATTGCTGGCTATCATCTTTAGCTCATTAGGGTAAAAAAAATCTATTTTTTATGTATTTTATCTCTCTGTCACTGTAAACAAAGACCGAAAATGATCAATAATCACTTGTTGAATTGTTTTTTTGTGGTTTATGTCAAAAAATTCATTTGTGAAAGGTTTTAAAAAATATCATGAAGATGATATAGGGTTGAATGTGAACAGGGTTGGTTTTTGATCCGCTTGGCGTCTCCTGTAGACTAGTACCTGAGTCAATAACAAATCATTCTTCAGAGAATGGTAATATAACAAAATATGTATACATTATTCCATCCATCTGAAATTTCAGTCAATCTTTCACTAATATAATTAACAAAACAGATCATAAAATAAAACTGCTTGTGTTCAGTACAAACTAAATATTTATTAATGGAATCATAAAAAAAATATGACATCTTATCAAGAACAACTTAGCGATACAAAGCGCCACTTATGAATTAAGAAGATTTATAACACTGTACAATAATTTATAAAAGGTTTTTAAAAAAAGAAATCTTCGTAGATTACGTCAGAATCGTTTCAAATGCAACTGTAGATCAGAAACACTTCAGAGTGAATCATCGTTTATGTAATTAACGATTTACATCACTGATATATGCAATCATACGGAAGAAAAACAACGCGATTTAACAGAAGACTTGAAAAAAATCTTGTTTATACATTTTTGAATATGTAGATCACGTCCATGACGTTTGAATAAATTAATTCGGAGACAAACGGAATGATATAAGAATAGAATATGAGCTCAAGCTTTTTTCAAGCCATTCTTAATTGACGTTTAAGATTTCTGGTACACTCGAATATATTTACTGTTTCTATCGAGAAAATATATACTGGAGTTCTTAAATTCTTCAGAAATTCAGTAATAAATGAACTGTTGATTAAAGAAAGATTACGAAATATTAACCTTTTGATATGCGAATTAATTGAAATTCGATATGACCAAATAATACTATTTATTTTTCAGCTTATCATTTGTGTAAGCTTAACCAAGAAAAGAATATTTATAGATTACTAAATATTATAATTCAATACTAATAACTAAAATTAATAACGAATAATTAAATAACAAATTAAACAATAATTCAATAGTCCTGTAGAGTATGAAATTTTTTGAAAAATTGTGGTAAATGTAGAGGTATTTGACATTTTTTACAATGCCATGCCATTTCACTTCTTATATTATTTTTTGAACACACTATACATATCTTTACAAGATGTTGTTTTTACTAGTGGAAGGTATATGTTCAGAAAAATGTGCCCTCACTCGAATAGCCTATTTGACTTTCACTGTCACTTTCGTTCCAATTTAAAACAGATATATTGCAGGGTTCATTTCTATGGTTCACACTTTAACACTGAATATATACAATTATTTCTTTCTAATATTTGCTTTGTAACTGCATAAAAGCAAATTAAATCTGTATGTGTCTCAGAGACGTCAACATTTACAATGGCATAAAAACACATGATGTATCAGAGACGTCTTTGTATGTCAAGGGGTTAATTTAAAAATTTTTATAAAAAAAAATCAAGAAAAAACATTAACCAAAAGATCTGCTAAAGAATGTTTATATAAAAAAGTGTTTATTTTACATCTGATTCATGTTTTAATTTGTCAAAAAACAATCCATGTTATCCTTTAATATCAAATAGACAATACAAGTAAAAGAGGAAAAAAAAATAAAAAATTTTTTTGATATTTTTACCGTATAAGAAAAAAAAAGAAACATTACTGCGAGAACGAAAGTCATGTGAAATATAAGTTCCGTCAGTACACATCTGCCGCTATCGTACGACATCAATCCGGTGTCTTCGCTCTTCCGACGTCAGGCAGTTAGCGTGTGAGCAAAAAGTAAAGATGCCAGCGGTGATGAGAAGAACAAAACACGACAAGAAGTTACCGGCATAAGGGGAGCAGCGGCGGGAAACATATATAAACAGTGATTTGATGTCGAAATAATAGCACGGCAAGTTACACGTGAAAAGAAACACGGACGATGGACCGATGTTGATTTCAGATTACAGAACGTTTCGTGTAGGCGAAAGTGATAAACAATTCCATCAGAGACAACATAACATATGTGAGAATAATTAATATCGTCCTATATATATATATATATATATATATTTGATTAATTTATCTATTGAACGTATCAATTTCAATCAATTAATATAAAGTCACTTGAATAAAAACAATTATCTAAACACACCTTAACTGATCGAGCAACATTATTTTTATTCGTGACAAATTCAACGTCGTTGTATAAATCTGACATCAAAGTTAAAAAACATATAATTTATTTGACGAGACAACTGTATAATATTAATTAGTAATGAAACATGAAACTAAAGAAATTCAAAAGAGTTCGTTTTTGATGCATCTAAAGAAACGATTAGATTGAACATATCTGCGATAAAAAATCAAAGAGAAATGTTTTGCCAAAAAGCTGGTATTAAAGAAAAAGAACATTTCACAGATTTTTTTTCGAATTAAATCTTTATACTTATAAAATGTATAAATAACTAGTCTTGATTGTAAATCATGGAAAACATTTAATCTTTTTTTCTGTACGTTTCGTAGAAAAATCTTGGCTGAAAGAATATTTTTAAAAATCTGAAAGAACTGTACGGATCGAAAATGTTGAAAAAACAATGTTATTCTTTTGAAAAGGTCAATCTTTATTTTATTTCTGAATATTCTTGAAAAGACTAGAAAAACATATAAAATAGATATAAAAAAATTAAATAATTGTATTATTATTATTAAATCAGACAAAATTAAATCTTCCACATCTCTTTATGAATATTTTTTAAATTGATAATCATTCATTCGTTTTCCAGTTTTTCTCAAAAAGATGATTCTTTACTAAAAAATCAGTCAAAAACTAAACTGACTATTTATTATCAACAATATTTTTATAAAAATATAAACAAAATAAACGGTACTTATTTTCGGATTTCTTCTCAGACATTTGTTTTTTTTAATTTCTGTATTTTTAGTTTTTTTTTATATATGTAGAAAAAATATTGAAAATTTAAAATCAGTACTTAAGATATGAAAAAAGAACTTTAATACATGTTCTAAGTACGTATTTATTTTTGATTTAACATAGAATCTTTTAATTTATTCACCAGATTCTTTTTTATTTATTCGAAAAATGAAATATATTAATTTTCTGCTTTATTTTACTTTGGGAATAGTTTTATATTTCTATACATTTTTTAATTATCTCTCTCCTTCCCTATATATATATATATATATATATATATATATACATGAAAATATTTCCAGATTTTAAGAATTTAAACAGGAGACCAAATCAATAATCAAACAATTTTATTTTAGTGACTACTTTTGATGCATTTTTATGAAAGATGATTTTCATTTTTATTAATATCTTTCTTTATCAGTGATTTTATGTATATTTCTCTTCGGCTTCATCTTGTTGGATTACTTTTGAAGTATTCGGGTACAAGAGTAGTTTAAAAGAACTAATCTGACGAGGACAATACATTACAGATAGAAAAATAAACAATTTTCAATAAATTGGTATTAAATAAACACATCTTCGAATCGAAACTCTCTTCTTCTATTATTTTCAATTTATTCTTGTTCCAATATCCCGTTATTTTTAATTAATCAAATATATTTTACAGGAATCTAAATCCTCATATATTATGCGAGAAGTTTAATCTATTTTTAACATCTAATCATCCTGTTTTATATCTTTTTTCTGATACAATTTAGAAGTTGAACATTGTACTGGTGATCTGCATCTTTTTGAATCAGTGGATTTTCTATTTTCCACTACTAGGTTCGGCACCTGTGCCATTTTCAGATATACTTTAAATAACTGTAACTAATATGTAGAGTTATCTAAAATCTACTCCAAAATAGCACACGTGCCGAAACTAGCAATAGAAAACAGAAACTCGAGTGATCTAAAAGTACGAAGATTACAATAAGAACAAATCAATGGGATAACAGAGATAGAAACATACAATTATAATTTAAAAAAGAATTTCAAATTATAGATTTCAAAATATTCTTTGATTTTACTTAAACTAAAATTTGATTTCCGTTCAAAGTGAAAATAAAAGTCCATTCAATTATTCAAAGATTTAAATCGAGTTAAATGTTCAATTTAATTTTTATTTTATTTCCCTTTTCCTTCACTATATTTTTTTAAAATTTATTTATAGTTTATTTGTAATTTTACAGTATTAATTAAAATGTTACTCTTGCTAATATATATTTTTTTTCCAGGTATGTACATCTTTTCTATTATGCAGAAAACTGAAAATCTAATCATGTAAGTGTTATTAAATGTTTATTATTAAATACACATTCAGGTATCTATCCGTCCATCTATTTATTTAACTATCGATTTATATATATATATATATATATATATATATATATATATATATATATATCTATCTGCGTGGGCGAAATAGCGCGTGTGTGTGTGTGTCATTGTACTTTTTGTAACTTGAGTTGAAAACGGAAAACCTTTGTATGTAATTGAATTAAACCTGCCGACGCCACAACGGTACGGCCAATCACGTAGCGTAGCACCTGTACGGGAACAGAGAGATAATCGATACAAGGAGGAGCGACGTCCTGCTCCAATGAAACGGTGGCCTGCACCTGAGCGCGCCAGGTAAAGGAAAGAGCGCATGAAAATATGAACCGCTCGTGGCTGGTTGGATTCTGTCGACCAATCGTAGATAAGAACTTGAATCGAGACAGGTGTGTTTGCCACAATCTCCAGCTGTTTTATCATGAGACAGGTGGGCGTCAAGGTGTGCGCCTTTGTCGTGGCACGATTGGTCGAACAAAGTGTCGGTTTTCAAGCGAATCTTACAGTTGCGAATTACCATTAGAAAATGTGCACGTTAAACAATACAAAATAGTCGATTCGTACACAAATTAGATAAATATTAGATCCTGCACTCAATAAATTCTTCATTTCTACATGAATGTTACAGGGATGTAAATAAAGTTCAACTCATTACAAATATAACAACCAGATTACTGACATAACAGTAATGCCGAATATGCATTTTTCCCGAGTAAATACAACAAATATATTCAATTAAATCCACGACAAAACATTTTCAATCACATAAATCATAATTTTAAAAAGTTTCAAATCTAAAAAAATTATGTTTATTTTACTAATAGACAAATATTATCACATTTTTCTCAAAATATAAAAATAACTATAATATTGACATACATATACTTTTATACATACATATCAGCAATAACACTATCATTTTTTATTCAGAAATCGAGATATTTTTCATGTTCTGTACCTAATAGTATTCTGATTTCACTTTTCAATCATCTTTATGAATTTTAATGTCAATCGATTCTTTATTTAGATTAAAACTTTAAATTCAAATGAAGAATCAGCTATTAGTTTTATCTCTGGATTAGAATTCGAGTCAAATCTTCATTTATATTTTTTTTTTTTATTTACAGAACTGTTTGACAACTGAAAGTAAATACATTTTTAAAAACATACCTTCGCAACTTCTAAGAGCCTTCATAGTCATTTTTTGGAGACTGTGTGAAGTATACAAAAGATGGAAATATTCTGTTATCTAATTTCAACAGAACTCGAATTCAAAATATAGGCTAGTAACGATTTTACTAGTAAATAAAATGAAGAATTAATTGTTTAAAGTGCAGATTTTTTTCAGATATTTAAAAAGTCCTAAATTTTGACAAACAGTCATTGATGAAACAGTTTTTGAAACAAATGTACATTTTATTCTCTTTATAAGATGATTAGTTGTAGTCATTATCAAGTTTCAATCATGTATTATTTTTTTTGTTGTTATAAGAATATTAAGATTTTCGGTATCTGCATTTTTACTGAATGATAAAAATATCAAATAAATAAATGTCAACTTATAAACATTCCTAAAAAATAGGAAAAATATAAAAAAAATATTTCTGGAAAATAAGGTATTAATACGTTTGTATAAGTATAAAGTTGTTTTGGAAAAAATGTCTTAGTATAGTCAATTTTTTCTATAATAAAATATTCATAAGAACTTTAAGTAGACTTATCTTTTAGTTGATAATGAAATAAATAAACATTCATATTTAACAGAGGAATAGATTCTTTACACACATTTAAAAATATTATAAGTGGATGATAACTGATAAATCTGTGATAATGCCTATATTTACAATTTAAAGAAAATTGTAGTAATTATATTAAATGAAATCATTCAATATATTTTACATTTCAAATAATATTAGGAAACATTAGTGTGTGTGTGTGTGTGTTTTTTTTTAATGATTTCAAATACTAATACATTATTTATTTCTCTTGAAATTAACTCTTCTTGAATATTTGATTGTTATATTAAACGCAGGGAAATTTTATTTCGTATATATGCATCTATCTATGTATATCTTAACTATATAATAAAAATATAATATTGTGAAATAGAGAACAGAATGTCCCTTTAACATCAATAAGGCAGTTCTAGGATAATATGACGACTTGAAGAAAGTATTATGATTAATAAGTATATCATTTGTAGCAAATACGACAGTCATTTGGTAGTCTGCCATATAACAATACTCGATATATATGTTATGTATGTATACATAGATATACGATCCGACTGGATACAATATGAAAAGAGCACATGCGGCATTTTGCACGGAAACAGTGCGTACATGAATACATCTCAGAAGGTGGAGGGGTTGTATGTATGTAGAGGGAGAGCTGAGTCATTCCTTGTACAAGGGGGTGGTTCCGCTAGACGATTATCGACTTGAGGTACAGTTTTGTTTAGGCAATACGGTAGCCTTTCGATTCGTACACGAGGATGTTCAGTCTGATAACAGGGAGACTTTTCTGATGTATTATTTTTATGTGCGCATGGAATAAAAATATATTTTAAATCATTATCAATACGTGATTCATGTTCGAAGAAGCGGAATCGATTTGTACCACTGATTTTGAATTAATTACAGTTTGGTAAAATCGTATTCTTTTAAATAATTGTCCAATTTCTACAGACACCTTTCAATTTATTTATCAATTTCACAACACACACTTTTTTATATCACTATATATATATATATATATATAAACATACATACACACATATATACTAATGAAATGGATATAAAAGTTATGAACGATTTTTTGAAAGTTTTCTTATATTAAAAAAAATCAACATCAAAGAAGGAGAACAAGAAAATAATGAGATAAAAATAGATAGCAGTAGCAGCAATATCTTTCGATTCACTACTTGATGAAGGCCTCTTGTACACTTCAGATCAAACAATTTAATTTCTCTTTTCCAAAATTTCTAATAATTTTTTTTCCATCGTCTCATCTGTTTATTGATCTTTTTTGTACCCTTTTAAATTTCTCTGTTCCTAATTAATAATTTCTCTCCGATTGTTCACTCATCTAGCAATATGTTTCGTCTATTTTCATTTCAAACTCTTCACTCTTCTTATTATGTCTCTAACTCCAATTGGGTTTCGTATCCATCCTGTTTTTTTCTTCTTATTATTCCCAAAATACATATATCCACACTTCTCTCTCTCTCTCTCTCTTTCTACATATATATATATATATATATATATATATATATATATATATATATATATATCACAGCAGATGCTTAAAAATTGAAATTAAACTGTGAATTGTAAAAATACTACCTTTGTTTCGTTTTGAAACACCTACCACCAGATTAGTAATCTTAAGCAGACGTACTTAAAATGTTCATTATCACTAATTAAGCTACAATGGTTTAAATATATTAAAAATACTTCATGATTAAATCTTTCTAAATTCTGAATTTCGAAAATAAATAATACTTAATTTATGATAAATAAAAATAAGATACAAAAAGATAGACGTTCTAAAAAACAATCAAGAAATGAAGCTTTTAACAGTCATACTTTTTTATTACACACAAATATATATTAAGGAGTTTTGAAGACCTGCTCGATTTTTGCCTCAAAAATATTTTTTGGATTTTTCTAACAATCATTATATTACAAATAAATTCTAAACATATTAAATTTTTCTGAGGTCTCATTATTTCTAATCAGACTATTAAGGGTTAATATCATTTAAATAACAAAAGTCTGATTAGACTATTAATAACAAGGGTAGTTATATATATATATATATATATATATATATATATGTATATGTATATGTATATGTATATAAATATATATTTACGATTTTTCGTCGTGCAGAGCACATCAGTACTCAATACTTATGGTTCGGTTTCTGAGATGAATGTAAAAACGTGCCAGCGTACGAGATTCACCCTCGTGCACTGAACACGTGGCATCCATACACACATAACAATAGGTAGGTCGTATATAGTATCGAAAAAGAAGAGCGTGCATAAATATTCTATATGCGAATCGAATGCACCTATTCGTAGCCAATTGCATTCTATTCACATAAGAATCTGCATAAAACGGATGCACGTCGCCGTATACTTGAAATCGATATATGTATTGAGGAAATTACAACCCCGTTTGCGTATTTATAACGTTGTTAATGTCGATACATCGATTTCGAATTGAATACTAATACGTATCGTACACGCGACGAAAAATCTCGGTTCGTACCGTGTATCGATTTACAAGCAGTGTTCAGTATTTGTTTATAAATAAAATAGTCAATAAAAACGAAATGCAGATTTATAAAATGGAAAAAAAATATTTGCTGAATATAAAATACATAAGGGACGATTTCTAGATATACTGACTGAAACAAATTTCGGTCGTTTTGGTAATTAATATCCATACATAACAAAGAGAAAGAAACGGTGGAAGCTTTATGACCATGTCTATATTTATCTACGTTCAACTTGATATATTAGTATTTAAGATAATGTATATGCTTTACCGAAAGGTAAGGTCAACGAAAAGCTTTCGTTTGAAACAACGGCCGAGAACAAACCTTTTGAAGCACGTGACCGTGACCACCCGATCTGGGACAAATGGCCATTATGTACGATGATGAGTGACGTCACGGTACCTTGGTTGCTCCGCTGTGTGCTCACAGCGGTAGATGATAAACGCACTTAACCACCGTTGGGTTTGGGGCTAGAAAACGACACGCATAACCTTGACTTGGCACTTACACATGTTGTTCATTGAATATCCGAAAGATACTATTATTTTACTTACACACACGACATATATACACTCATATATATATATAATGAAATATTGACTTTGACATGTCAGTATGTTGTGAAAATAATTTCAATTAACAACAAAACAATATAAACAGAGAAAATGCTATTTTAAAAAGATGACACGAAATATTAATATTAAAAGTTTTTTTTCTTCAAATAATTACTCAGTAACAATACTAAACTTATTATTTTTTAAAACAGTTGTGGTTTTTAGTACAGAGAACTTAAAATTTTAATTAATTATGCGTTTGGATTTAATATGTGTAAAAAAATGTACATGTAATAAACTCTTCTATAAGTACATTCTCTAATTATACAGTTCTGATACTGTGGCTAAATTCAATTTCACATACGAATTTTTCTCAGTCCACAGACCACAAAAATGATTCTGTATTTTAATGCTGTAAAAATGATATCATTGCTATCGAAATACATATAAATAAGAATCAAAAATGATCAATTATAATTCATTGAACATTTTTTTATTAGAATAGAAATGTGTTATTTGTGATATGAATGAAAAATGCATGCGTGAAATTGAATTCTTTACTTGACTTGTTAGCTATGAGAAGTATACTCGTCATGAAAATGAATTTGAGCAATAAAATTATAGATCTGAGCAATAAAATGTAGATCTTTAAACAATGGGATTGCAGTAAAAGAATTCAGGAATAAATAAAAATAAATACAAATTACTTCTTTTTAATAAGAATTGGAATATTCATTGATCATTCAATTAAACATGTTTCTTTTTTTGTTTCAATTTTACCCAGCACTGTTTATGTATATATATATATATATATATATATATATATATATATATATATATATATATATATGTACCGTGGCTTAATTCAGTGTCAAAAATAAATTTTACTCATTACACAAATCAAAAAAAAATTAACTGGTCAAAGATATTCAATAAACGATTACTAATTATTTCTTATTATTACTTTTACTAGCATTTCGATGACAATGCAAATATTCTTAGAACGTTGATATACAAGAAAATCTTTTTTTTCCGTTGTTTTAAGTTTTATAGTATCGATCAAAAATCACAAATCATTAAACACATTTGTACATGTATTTTTTTTATTTACGGAAGTGTGAAAAAATCATTTCTGTGAATGTTTTTTTAAAAAAAAAATCCATTCTGTAATTAATTTAAATTTAAAAATCTACTTTTCAAAAACATATTTCCTATAAAATACGGTTCAATCAAAATAAGATTTATATTCTGATAATAAAATCCATATTGTTAGATTTTTATTTTTTTTATTCTATAAATAGTTATATTTATTCTAAATCGTATTCCTCTGAAATCATTTATTTGTATAATCTGTGATAAACAAAATACATCAGTTTTTACGTATATTTCTTGGAAACAACATGTAAAATATTTATAATAGGAATACAGATTAAAAAAATATGTAAGTTATATTTTAAATCGTACAAATAACAAAAAAAATTATTCAAAACCGTAATACAATGTCAATCTAAAAAAAACATACTAACCAAAAAATAAATAAATATACAACACACATCCAGGTTTAGAAATAAAAAGAAGTTTTGAATGTCATTAAGAATCCAAACATTAGATTAAACAGAATTGATGTCTGCACCTCGTTAAGAGGAACAGTATGTCAAATATATTGATACTGTTCGGTGTACCACAGTGCTAGATAAGATAACATGAAGTTTATGAATCGGTACTGAATGCATTAACATATTTTTACAGTAATTAAATATTATATTCAAAAGGAAGTCGACCAAATATACCAACAAAACTTTAACAGAAGATAATTAAGGGTCTTTAAAGACTGTATGTGTATTTGAAACTAGATTTATCTTTGTTTGAAAAAAGTTATCAGGTATAAATATATATATTTATGAAAGACACTAGACATTATCAGTTATGTATGTTGTAGTTTTAAAAACTGGTTTAATCTCCCACGTGTTTTCAGAAATTCCCCAAAGGATAAAGATAAATACATATCAATTTTTAATACAGCTGAAATGTGAAATAGTAAAATAATTAAGAAAAAATTGCAAGAACAGGCACACGATGTAAAAAATACATCAAGTGCATTTAATCTGCTAAGCGTCCATGTATTAAACATTATTGTTTGATAATAAAAACCGACATAAAGTATACTCTTATAAAACCGCATTACTCACATAAAGAAGATATATAATATAAAGGCGTAAGCCATAAATACCAATGAATACATACATACATGTTATAAAACAAGCAAACAGCATCATCTCGAACACGTGTTTGAACATTATCGAGATAACATTTAGGGCGTTAAGAATTGCTAATGAAGAGGACCTTTGTTATAAGTCATCACGACTGTTCTCTGTCTATATTTCTCAATGGACACAAGAAGTGACGTATCAACTTGTCAAAACAGTTTGTAATTTGTGAAATACACAGCGTGCAAGTCTTATTTTCAAACAATCGATTTTATTGCAGTGCCATTTGAGCGTGTTATTTCGTAAACGCGTTTTACAATGTCCGATCGAGCTGTAATTACCCACTCCGGCGAGTTTAAAGTTTTATTGTTTTATGGACAAATTGTGGTCTAAGTATGTATAAATTATACAGTAAAATATAATGTATAGAACAGCTACAATGTTTCAAGATTCGGTTCGAACGGACATTCGTTTTTTCTTCCTTCTTATAATCAGAACTGGAATAACTTATTCCAGTAACGGTTACGATTATATTCTGGATTCATTTTCTTCCTTCTCTCTGATTTTAGCAAGAGATTAAATGATACAACTGTTTTATTTCAGAAAAAAAACCACATATTTATTCTTAGCAGGCGTATTGTTATCATTATTATTTTTTACAACAAAGTTTGATCATTAGATCAGTAATATATAATTTCAGATAAAAACTCAAATTTAATTTAATACAATTACTAGAAAGACCGAAAACGATTATAAAAAATGACAACTAAAATAACATCTAGAAAACCTGAAAATTAAAAGATATTTTCTCAATGTTTTCTTCAAAAAAATAATCAAATTTGAAAAGTAATGAAAATAAAAACAATTTCAGAAACGTTTTTGAGAAAAAAATGTAATTAAAACACGAATTAAAATAATTTAAAATCTGGTTAAATCATTTAATTAAAAAGTATGAAATTTCCTCTAAATAAAACCATCAGCGAGAATTAACTGTTATTCTGTTTACAAATACACATTTAGAATTAATAATAAAAATATTCGGTTTCAACTTGATTCGCGTACCTAGAAATTCTAGTAACGAACAAATTGTTCTTTTAAGAATCGTTGTCTCTTCACGAGAAGTACTATTTTTTAAACAGTTGTTTTTAATTGGAGGTTAGGTCAATTAACACATTGTCTATGTTTTGTGTTCAGAGGAATTTTGTTATTGGTTTTAAAACATTTTTTTAGGAAATTACGTGCCCATATAAATACATAAACATAAATATATTTTTTTTACAAAAATCTGGTTTTCATTCCTTGTATTATTAGATTTTATATTACATCATATTTACATTTCCATAATGATTAAATGGAGTATTTTTTTAATTGAAAACAAGTCAGCTTTAACCATTTCATAGACGAAGAGATTGTATTATTTTTTGAATGAAATCTAAAAGTATTTTTATCAGATAAAATCAAATTATATATTTTATACAAACATTTATAATAATAATATGTTTAATACAGTCCTGAGATGTTTCTTCACTTTAACTCTTTGAGAATGATGATATCTCTATCAAAATACGTTCAATCAACAATCAAAAAGAACTGATAAGCAATTATTGAATACTTTTAATCAAAAAAATGTATTTTTTTTGGGAAAAAGAAAAATTGATTAATGAAGATGTATTTTAAAGTTTAGATTATTTTTTAAAAATAGTGAAATATTCAGAAGCAACCAAACGTGACTTTTTAAACTATTTTATAGATTATTTTTATTTTTATATTTATAAATTATTATATTTTTGTTATTTATAAACTATTTTTGTTTTCTGTCAGTTCAAATAATCTGAAGAATATAAAAACAGGAACTGATGAACGAATTTATTCTTAGATCCAGAACTAATTACTAGTAAACAATTAAAAATGTATGACATAAATTTCGATTACTTTTTTCTCTAAACTGTGCGGCTGTCATGAGAGTTTAGTTTCATACTAAATCAAAACGTGTGAGAAATCTGAAAGAAAACTTAAAAATGGTTGACTATATAAAATCCAGCTTCACAGATGATAATTCCAAATTAAGTGAAAAATATATTATGTCTATGAACGAACGAGTTAATATCTACTGTTTAATAAAATCGTTTATTTTTTTTAAAAAAAAATTACTATATTTTTCTATACAATACTAGGGAGCTTCGCCCCCTGGTCGCTTGGCTCGCCATTTGTCTATTATAATCATGCACATGTAACTGAATAATACAATTAACATATCAAATAAATAAGACGACGTCGTATTTATAACACGTAATATATATATATATATATATATATATATATATATATATATATGTATATATATTAGTATGTCTATAAAAACATTCTAGCAGATAGATTATTTTTTGTAACGTAGTGCTTGTGGATAATTAAGTTTTTTTGTGGATAATTTTGATTTTATATATATATATATATATATATATATATATATATATATATATGTATATGTATATATATATAAAGAGAGAGAGAGAGAAAGGATATTGATTTTTATATAATATTTTATCTGTGGGTGTTGTTGAAAACTCTAAAAACATCATAAGATCTCAAAAGAAAAAGATATGTATTAATTATACAAAAAGTGAATATTAAAAAAAGGTTCAATTCAAAATGAGAAACAGCTACTAATTTTTAATAATTAAATTAATCTTTTATGCAATTCACAATTCCATTTGCAAACAGTTACATACTTCTATTTAATCATTGTATTTATGTGTATGTGTGTTATGGATATAATCCTTTTTTATCTTGTTTATTCATACTTTAAGATGATGTAGACTGTATCAGTCGTTTGTCTACAGTTAACTAAGAAGAATGTCGTTAAATGAATATTATATCCAAATATGTTTATATAATATTCTGTTCTAGTGTTCGAAACGATCTTCCTTCACAACTCCACCACTTTCCCGAAGTAACAGTAATTCATATTATTAAAATTTTAATCACGGCCTCAAAGAGGCATTTATAACAGTTCCGAAATTCTGCAAGTGAGTCATGACATTGAACTTGTTTTTGCGAACATTCATCTCATCATCTTTTTATTGTGTCAGTTTCTTGTGTAACGTGTAAGAGCATTTATGGTTTTATTGCGATAACTCTTGTGGCAAGTAACGGCGAGTTAGATGCAATCAGCGCTGTATACAGTAATGCGGGTGGCTAAGTTGCTGAAAGATGCGGCACCGACCAGGCGAGTCGCCGCCGGCCTCTGCCCAGAAGTACAAAAACAAACCTAACATGATGATGATGCGAAGTGATTTGTGTCTAATTCCTTTACTGTTTAGTCGTGCGACATTATAATTGCGTAGCACATAACCGTAATTGAATGTGTATGTAAATGGATTGTGAGAATACAGTGATGTGAATCACCTTGGTAAGGGCGTAGACTGTAGTTGAAAATATTTACATGTGAACGTATTCATCGAGGACACGTCACACAAAAAAAGATCTTAAGTTATTTAGATACTCATTAAAACATTTCTGATTTTTAACGCTCTGGAGCCGGGGAGTGACAAATGGTGCTAAAATT
The DNA here is from genome assembly GCA_034766995.1 of Acanthacorydalis orientalis. Classification (NCBI taxonomy): domain Eukaryota; kingdom Metazoa; phylum Arthropoda; class Insecta; order Megaloptera; family Corydalidae; genus Acanthacorydalis; species Acanthacorydalis orientalis. The sequence continues at coordinate 31,190,118 of CM068321.1, read as the reverse complement.
CTTTAACAAATATTTTTCGATAAATTGAACATTCTTCTATCGTAAGCAAAATAAAAATTGCAAATTTGTGGGTTACAAGAAAAAATATCTTAATTCAGATTATCCATTAGAAATTTCAGATCTGTCTGATATATCTAGGAAAATCGTTGAGAAAACATAAATCTCTTGATTGGAAATATATAACAGGAAGCGGAAAAAGCGACTAAATTGAAAATTTTCAGAAATAACATTACTGTTAAGTGTAAAAAATTTTGAAACAATCAAATGTGCACAAAACGGTTTCACATCGGTCATATTTTGTACCTGGATGTGTAGAATCTCAAAATTTTTTATATGCTATATTCCAATAATGAACTTTGGAAAAAAGAAATATTCTTCAACTCAATTCTCAAGTTCACAATTTTCATAACGTTTCAAGTGAAAAAAACCTCGACTTTTTTTATGTTTAGACGACCATATTTTTTTTCTAACGAAAGAAAGAGCTATAAATTTAGTCCCGTTAAAAGATACCGTCCTGAAATCATAGTTTTTTTTTGGAAAACATCAATGGATTCCTAGATCCACGTCCGGCTCCAAAGGATTAAACTGAATGCCTATCAATATTTTCAATTATTCTAAAAGTTATATTTATTTAATAACCGGAACAAAAACTCATCTAACATTTAGTCTGCCTCTGAATGACAGTAAGAAAACTTTCTACGTGCAAATATTAAAATAGTTTCCATGAACTGTCTTTTTTTAAACGATATATTATTTGCATAGAAAACGACAAAATATATCCTCTATTTAACAGTACAGAGAACTGTTATTGTTATGATTGAAATACTTCAGTATTATATTGACGTTGTCTCCCTTATCTTTGTTCAGTGAAGTGTACAATATAATTGTACTTACAGTGAAATATTTAATTTATACCGTTTGATATATCTCTCTATAATGAATACATGCACGCGACTGATACGTAATATATATATATATATATATATATATATATATATATATATATATATATATATATACACGTGTATATATTAGTGAAACTCAATGACGGAGAGAATAATGACGAAACAACGGCATCCATCTCTTTGTATGCACAGCAAGTCTGTTTCAATACTCGCAAGCTCCGATGTTTGTTCAGCCGTTGCTTTAGCACGGCGCGCAATATGCCGTGGCATCTCATAACGCGGCAGGCAGATCGGCAGCAGCGACCGAAACTCTTACTTGTTTAGTATGTACAACAGAAGAAGAATATTGTTTAGAAGAAAGTTTGATGAAAGTAGACTATCCTTTGTACAAATCGTGTGTAGCGCAACAACTCGACGCCGGTCTGTTTTACTAAATACTCAGTTGTCAGAAGCGCTCGTGTCTTCAGCGAACGCGAGGAGCTTGCCTGCCTGCCTGCTTGCTTGCCTCGGCTCGGTTCTTTTCACGGTTGCAGTTGGTGCTGTTGTTTCAGGTGCGGATCAAAAAACAACACGGGAACGAAACAAGATATATCAATTAATGTGTACGGTGTCACATCGATACGATTGAATTGTTGAGAGATTGATTCGGTAATGATTTCGGAATGAAATGTATCATTAAACTTCATTTAAATAGTAATAATCACATGTCATAAAAACCGATGTAAAAATAATAACGGTTTCAAACAACTACAGCAAACTACATCTTATATTCGTTAACTTTTTACATTTAAAGTACCGGCTAACTGACACAAATCATCTCAAAACATTACAAGGCATTTTAAAAAAAGAACTTCTCTAACTGTCTCATAAATCATTGAATATTAGCTATATATTGAGAACGTTCCAAAATCTCAGAAAAATAATTAGTAAGATTCAGTTTATTATACTCGAATGAATTTTATATAAACCAAAATATCAATATAAAAATTTAAAAAATCGCGTTTAAGTGAAAAAACATCTTGTAATTTATTCTTTCGAAAAATATATCATAAATATCTTACAGATTATGAAAATTGCATGTTTTCGTACTCTAAATCAGTTCTTTCTTAGAATTTAGAAAATAAATCTCATACATTATAAAATCTATGATTTATATTTATGAAATACTGATTTTTTTATCAATTTTTTTGAGCAAACAGTGTAAAAATACCTAAAGAGGTTTAAAATATATTTCTGAAACACTGCTGAGTTAAAAAGTCATTTACGTATTGAAGTATATTATATAATTCTAAAAGATCTACTGCTTCGAAGAATTTACACAAATGTACATACATTTTGAAATAAAGGTATTTCATTTGTCGACGCGCCCTTAAACCCCAAATAACCAATTAACAATAATATTATTTATCATAATAGGTCTAGGGCTGTGAGTAAATTAACTTTTTCAAATTAATTTTTCACATAACCTATAAATTGCAAAATTCTATTTCGATAGCAATGACATCATCTTTAGAGCACTAAGGTACAAAAAAATCAAATTTGTCTGTATCCCAGCGGTTGTGGGTTGAGTAAAAAGTTCATGTATGGAAATTATTATCTAAAAAAACAGTTACAAGATCTATTTTATTTTCAACAGAAAAGGTATGCATTTTTAACTAATATTGTCAATGTTTTAAATTTTACACCTTAATTTAAGCCAAATTATCCGATGAATTCAAAGTTATAAATGAAAATGTTTATATATTAATCAAATTCAATTACAGTATAATAATAATAATTGTCAATACACTTGTTTAGGGGTTAAAACCCAATGGTAGGATTTTCAATATTTTTTTCTGATTGTGTTTTTAAATACTATTTCTTTTAAAAATATTTCAGAAAATCTACAATAATCACAAAAATTTTATAAATGGGCATGCATGTCTGTTGTCAAACATTTATTCGGTATTGTTGTATTTCCAATGTGAATAAAAAAGGATATTAAAAAATATACTGAACTGAAAATATGATACAAACAGATCATTAGCACGAAAAATCCATTTTTTCCAAAACATCCCCTCGTAGGTAGCGCTCCTGGAATACGAAGCAGTGTCTGTGTCTGGCTGATGCTAAATATTATTAAATTAAGAAGAAAAGGCACAAGAAATCTCACTGAAGCGGAAACTGGAAGTATAACGACGAACGAACACAAACTATAATACTGTGCAGTAAAACGAATTAATAAACGCGGAAAACTCATGCCGGTACCGTGCTACTGATGGAGGCGCAACAAAAACACAGCTCTCCACCATCATCCTACCCCACGTCAACTCATCTTCACTCACTTTTTTTGTTTTATTAGTAAAAATTACCAAGATCTGACTTCCTCCCAAAGAGGTGTTCACAGCTGCCTGCATTCTGATTATGTATATTAAAGTGAACAAGTTGGTGCGTTCAACGGAATATAACTGATTATTTATTTTTTTATATACTTTATTCTTAAATATTTTTTGAGAAATATCCATATATATATATATATATATATATATATATATATATATATATATATGTATGTATATAACCGTAGTATTCTTTTCCAAATAAATTTCACAAATCACACAGGATTTATTGTGAGTATAAAAAGCTGTAGAAATATGTATTTATATATTTTTATCAACTTTTAAGAAGTTGTTAATTCATTCAAGCTTTTAATACATGTTTATGGTATCAAATATTGAAATATTTCCAATTGTTGAAGTAAAAAGTATCAAAGGATGATTTCTTTGAAATGTCAACGAGAATGCATGTAGGTTCACACAAACGAATTTTCTACTTTAATTGTTATTCGAATACAACGACTATTTCCTACGTGTCGACTAAAATCTGATACATAAACAGTGCTTGTATATATTTCAGCGATCCGTTCCGAAAACGTGGAAGCACAAGTGCGCGCACACGTTGTGTTCTGTATCAGCTCCCGGAGGTATATTCATATTTTAAAAAGTGTGGGCCTTGACTCGGCCGGGTCACATGTGTTATCTGCAAGTGATATGTTACCGTTACTATACAAGTATTGTTTATATGGGTATTTTATATTGCCTCAAGGTACACTATACCTACTTCCCGAGAGAATATATTCTGAATATATACCTGTTTGTCATCCACATTGCCTCTTATGTCTACGCGACGAATTTACTCACACTCTATAATTTTCCGTTATCTAAATTTTTCAATTTTAACAACTCGTAAAACGTGCATATTTTATTTTTATTTACTTGTAAATATTATATATATAATATATATATATATATATATATATATATATATATATATATATACATCGAATATAATACATGTCTAAAAATATTATAAATTATATGACAATTACTGATTCAATTTTAAAAGAAAATTTCTGGTTAAATATCGATTTTAATTACAAAAAAAAAACCTACGATAGATTATAACTTGTACAGATTTATCCGATGTCATGTTTATTTTCATTAATACCTCCTGCGATTACCGAAGCAAATAAATGTCTCGATTAATCATTCAACCTACACGGTTATTTATAAATTTTATTATATTTGTTTTACAGATCATAGTCTAACTCATCTATCGCTGTTAAACGTAAAAGAAATATTCATTACGTTTAAACGCATATGCAAAAGTAATTTTGGAATATTTTATAAGAGATATTCATAAGATATTCACAGCCGTCACAGTTCCTGGTCTAGTCGGACTGTTTATTAATGTGTGTGTCGTAACTGTCCAGCGATGTTACAGTTTTAATGACCGGAGCCTGTTTGCATTTACATACTCATACAAAGATATATATATATATATATATATATATATATATATATATATATATATAGCATAAATTTGTCTAATTGCAGACATTAACTTCAAAAATTCATAAATAATTTTACAAAGATAAAATGTCTATTAATTAAAGAAAATCTAAGATCATTTTAATAGAAAATAAAATCTAGGAATATTTCAAAGAATTAGGTGTTGAAATGTACAAGAAGTTGTCCAGAATTAGTTCAAAAAATTAGAAAGACAATCGTAAAAATAAATACCCTTTTCTTAAAGAAAGTTATTATATTTATAGACAGAAATTATTATGTCAACAAATATGATTTTAGAGAAAAAATGATTTCCAATATGTAAATAAACAGTTTATTAAATATTTATGGTCTTTCAACTAGTAATGGATGTGGGATAAGACTAAGTTCTTATTTTAGTATCTTGTATAAAATACAAAATGAAAATGTTGACCTTTTTTCCTGAATCTAAACCAAAAATGTACAAGTTGTAGATAAATATCTTCTTGGTGATTTTTAAAGACTTGTGTTTTTTAAGTTTAATTTAGAATTATTCACTAGTGAAAAATATTTGAAGGTATAAGTGAAGTCGCTGCAGATTTTTGAGATTAAATGGAATGTAAATTATTTGGAAATATGTAGAAATATGAGTGAAAAAAATTTCAATGAGAGAAATTAGTTTTAAAATTAAACCACGATTGAATTATAATTTAAAAGATTTTAAAAATATTTTATTTTAGTTAAAATGAAATTTTCTAGCAGACTTGAAATCGTTGTAAGTTACTGAAGAATAATGTTGTGTGTGCTAGTATGAAAAAATGTACTCGACATCACGATATAATTTTCCAATCGATCCTGTCAAACGTTATGCTCTAGATACAATATTAAACGATTCTATACAAAAACAATTACCAAAGAAATCTATTAAATTAATGATCCATTAACTTTCGCCCACGATACTAACTGATACCGGATTATACGTGAAGTGGATTGCACCAATAAAATTAATTAATGCTATCTCTCTGGTACATTATGGCGGCAGTCACCAGTCACCATCCACCATGAATAGTCGCTTTGTTCAGTTGATTTTTTTGTCGAGAAAGGAACGAAGGCCCGTCCGTCGATCCATAATCGAGTCGACGGCCATGGACCTTGGCTTAGAAATTGATGACATGTGACAGGTGAAGACCACGTGTTCCTGTTAGTAGACAGCTATCACCTATCACCCATTTATCCTTTTAGTCCGACTGTTTATTGTTGTCGGATCTCAAACTCGCCTGTCAGAACGCTCCATTAAACTAACTACCCCCCTGTACGTCACGCCACCGGCCAGTATTTGTTTCATGACAGATATTTGTAGGACAGTGTATATACGAAAAGAACACTGTAGACATTGAGAAAGAGAACAAGATTTTGTTTTCCGTCTAGATTTTCACACCAAAGATTGATGGTCTAACATTTATTTTGTACTTTGAGAATTTTAGCTTTATGAACTAGTTTTCTCTAAGTTAGTAACACGCACTCGCACACATATATTTCATATTATATATATATATATATATATATATATATATATATATATATATATATATATATATATATGTCTGGTTAGTGAACAAAAATATTTCAAATAAATTATTTTCCTTAAAACAATTTCTCCGACTGTGTCGTGAAGTATCGTAGTTTCTAAAGTCAAAAGCAAGCCATATAAATTTGTACAAACACGTTTTTTATACGTTGTTTATTTTAGCAATACTTTGTCTACTTTGTAAGACTTTTTTAAGATCATTTTTTTTTGCATTATTCAATAGCATAAATCTTCGTTTGTAGACAACGCCACAAAATACATCTATTTAATTAAATAGTAGGTATACGTTTTTAAAATGATGCAGTAAAAAAAAGTAGATATACAATAAATCACAAGAATTTGTATTCGATTCCTTTGCGTGGACACATTATTTTCTTCTGGTACAAAAACAATAAGAACATCGAATGGATGAGTTAAAGAGTTAATTAATACTTTGGGAACACTTTCTTTACAAAAAGTAAAAAAAGATTCTTTAAATAACTTAGAGTGTAAATTGTTTCAAAACATAAGCAAATATAATCAAAGAAAATTTAATTTCAGTATTAAATCATGATTGAAATATATTCAAATTATATTAAAAAAATATTTCACTTAAAACGAAATTTTAAAATAGGATATTCACACAACTAATTCATTTTCACTCCAAAAATCATAAAATTTCTTCTGATTAAAAATGATTTACTGAATATTGTATCAATAGTGATTTATTAAATTGATTTATTTATTTATGAGAATATTTATTGATTAACTGAACATCAATAATGATTTACTGAAAATTTTTAACCACACAATTTTTGGGTTTTTAGTAAGATTAAATAAGAATTAATTTATAAAAATAAAAATATTAACCACAGTGTCAGAATTGTAATAGTAGAAGACAATTAAAGAGTTCATTTGCTTTTCATACAAAATTTATCATATTTAGCACTGAACTTTTAGCAATACTTCAAATACTAAACCTACATTGCAATTTACTAAATGAAAAACATACATTTCATTTTCTAAAACAATTTTTACACATGAACCGAACAAATTCATACAACTAGGTGAATAAACTAAATTCGAACAAATGTTTATACTATTTCAATTGAAACAAGAAATAGATTCAAATTTCAATATCAATCTGTAAAGAAAGAACAGAACCAACAATTCAAGCAAACCATACAATACGTTTTCTTTTTCTGCGAATTGTTACATATTTTATTGTCGATTACTGTTTCGTTTGAATCATTTGACTGCTGATTACACTATGTGCGTATGTAAAGATGTAATCAGACAAGTGTCTAGACGAAATGAACCGAAAAATAAAAACTTATTGTTATTACTTTATATATATATATATATATATATATATATATATATATATACTTTTTCGCCATGACACAAGTTTCATAACTTTTCCAAGATTTATATGATTTTCTTTATCTTCGTATTTATATATTTGGTTATTCTTTTAAAACAAAATGAGGAAATTCTATGATAACGATCGGATTTCTTGTTGGAAAATTAATTGTATTTTACAGTACCAACCAGTTCAAATTTGTTATAAAAAAACTAAACGATTGTACATATTTCTGGAGTGAAAGATGGTGCGTATCGAATTACAAAATATGAAACTGAGAAATCAAACTCGATTGCACAGAAAACAGAATATCCTTTCTGAAATACAGCATAGACGAGACAATAGATAAGATATTGTGTAGGTCTTCGGAGCGACCTGCGTGTGGATCATGCGCGGTTATAATTGTAATCACGTCGTTTGAGACACTCAAAATAAAGCGAAGAGTAGCGTGGGGTCGACGTGGGGTCGTCGGTGGCGTCGTGTTCACTGATCCGACTCGGCGCACTAATTGATTGACCGCGCGCGCTCCTGAAGAAGACAGCGCCTAATAGAAATGTCAACATGCCGCGGTGCGTCCATCCGCCGGCGAGTACGATGTCGGCGTCGTGAAGCGACGTCGCGATGTCATGAGAATCGTACAAGATCATCCGTCGTGCAAAGATAAAGATTTGTCGGAAATTGCGATGCGGTTAGAAAACGGTAAGACTGTGTACAGCACTGGTGCGTGGCACTTGCGAATGGATTTTAAAAGAGATGGTTTTAAAGGAATTGTTTATATATATATATATATATATACATATATATATATATATATATATATATATATATATATATATATATATATATATATATGGAAACGAAAATGATTCACATAAATGGATTGTTTTTTTCATCAGACAAACAACATAACATTTGTCTGGTAAATTTTTTTAATAAATGATAATTGATCACTTTTGATTGTTGCTTATTCGCATTTCCATTATACTGCTATCACTTTAAGAGTCCGCTTTTAATAATTTTTGGATAAATGAAAAATCGATTTCTTGAAATTATTATTCATACATGAAAGACATTTGTAAATATTATTACTCATGAAATAAAAAAAACACTCGGACACATTGAAAACCTGTATTAAATTCTTGAACAACATTTTTAAAAATCTATGTCTATCTACAATAAAGGATCTATGAAAATGTACTACACGAGTAAAAATTCGTATTTCTATAACTATTTTATATATATATATATATATATATATATATATATATATATATATATATATATGTATATAAATAATTGGATTATTTTCTTAAAATATAAGTACATGAAATGAGAAAAATAAATCCAAGAAAATCAACTAAGTGCATGAAAAATTAAGATGACCTTCTAATTAAAAAATTATATATAATATTTCTATATTTTTATAATCATTTCAAACAAATGTTCAATACACACACTAATCTATTAATAATAATTTATTTTTTCATAACAAATATGAGTGCCTCTCTTATTCTATATATTGCTAAAAGAAAAATCTATAATTTCTTTATAAAAAAATACAGATAACACAAATAAAACAATCTCGATCGACCTTATCCAAAAGCAATTTTCGTCGGATGAGACGTAAAAAACAGTATTACAATATTATCTATCAGAGGACTTTTTTCGTGAACTGCATTTTTACTCGACTACGTTTGGATAATGTATTCTGCATTCTGCAGTTGACACCGTAATGATGTCAGTCGAATGAACCGCTTCAGACATTAATTATTGAAATAAACATGGTGATTTATGATCCAACTCTTCATAAAATGAAAATCTAATATACAAAATTACCAGCTCACTTTCAGACACTGCCAGTTGGATGGACTAATTTTAAAAACGAGATTAAGATACTAAAACCTGGTTTTAATTGACATCATTAAAACGTATGTTTTAGTATAAGATTTGTTATACTGAAATGTGACAAGTGTATTAAGGTGACAAGAAACATTACATAAAGATATTAAACACACACATATAAATTTTATATATTTGTATATATATATATATATATATGTGTATATAATATGTATATAATATGTGCATATGTAATACCTTAAAAATAACGGAGCGACATTAATAAATAAGTCGAATTAAAAACAATTTTTTTTCATAACATTAACAGACACACATGGGATAATAGCGCGGTATAAAAACCAGAATCGGTCACGACACCGCATGGTAAGATATTATGCGTGCAAATAAAAAAGCCATAACATTTTTTTTCTCATTCATTTGGCGAGGCCATGTGTTGATCAACTGAGGAGGAGGAGTAAAATGACGTAATCAAATCTGGAATCCATTACATTGACTGCGGGAGTAATAGTTGGACAGGTCTCTCATACATTCTACCTGATGTTAATAATTCAAAATAACAGACAGTTATTATACACACAAAATATATTTGATTTATATATATATATATATATATATATATATATATATATATCAAATTAAAAATAATCAGCTATATATTTGTCAACAAAAATAACATTGTTGAAATTTTAATAAAAAACCAAAGGCTGTGGTTTTGAAAAGAGAGAGTTTATAAGACTGGAATATTCTCACTAGAAGTACAAATAAATCGGGATGGATCCTAATATCTACACAGACAGTTAAGTATTTTCACAAATCAATTCTTTTTTCATCCCACAAACCACAAAAAAATGTCTGATCGAAAATGTTCAATAAATGATATTTTTAATTATTTATTACACGCATTTCGATGGAAATCCAATCATCTTTAGAGGATCAATATATAGAAAAATCTACAAACAGACTTTTCTGTACCGTGGTACTTAAGAATAAAATACATTGACAAATAAATGCACATAAATAACAATAAAATATGATAGATAATTAGTAAGTCAACATTTCTGATTAGAAAAAAATTCTGTGGTCTGTAAAATTGAAAAGATCATTTGTGGAAGTGAAATCGCTTTTAAGTGGAATGATTAACGAGATTTCTGGATATTTATCAGTTTTTCAGTATGAATGACTTTTTCAGTTGTCTAAATTGGTTGATTGGTTTTTAATTCTGCTATAAAAGACACGATGTGTGTTTTTCAAAAATAAAATTGGTTCAAGGGTTGAGTGAGCAGTAAGATTATTCTAAAGAAATATTCTGGTTACAACAAGAACGTTAGTTTTCATAAAACATAAACATTACAAGAACTGTTCTATTTGGCTATTACAACATCTAATAACTAAGTCAATGGAATTAGTTCAAAGCAATATATTAAACACCGTTTCTCGTATACGCACACACAAAAAACTCGTCCGTTTTTAATTTTAGCGTTCACTTCTCGGTTTATATTCAATACAAACGTACACTTTATAATACTATAAAGTTATTTAAAACGTTTTAAATGTATATTCGTACGCGAATGTAAAAGAAAATGGAACTTATATTTACGCACATGACTAATTTATCTGTCTTCAGTGTTAATATATATTTTCATATATGATACGGCGAGGACAAAATGTCCCCGGCTCGCTGACTGTTGACAGGAAAACACATCAAACACCGACAAAGAGACCGCTGCCAGGATCCGTCTGTTAGTCGGAAACCACCTACCGTCGAATGTTCAGAACACCTTTATGTTACACATGTGCAAGCTATTTCTGAAATTAGTATCGCCATTTCTCAACATGCAAACAAATTACTTGCCTATAACGTTACTCGAATTTTACAGGTAATATATTCAATTCGGAAAAGAATTTCTCAACAATGTAATTGCTTAAAAATATACACGTTTCAATTAGTTAATTACGATACACTTATATATATATATATATATATATATATATATATATATATATATATATAACTTATCTAGAGACATTTTAACTCGAAATTTCGTTATTTTTTATCCGAAAATTGATTGCAAGGATATTAAAATCCACTGATTAAATAATTCAATACTTAAACATGATTTAAAAATAAACCAGTAGTCAGTATATTGTCATATTAATAGTTTTGCTAAAAATATTTTCACTTCACTACATCCCCTATAATCAATAAATATTTTTTTACAACTGGTAAAATTCTATTTATTGTCAGTAATATTGAAAATTTTGATTCCTGGGCAAATAAACTGAAATCAGACCTTCTATCCAGAATACACACCTAACAATAGCTGATAGAAAAATTAACTAAGTTTAAAATCGTCATTCATAACTACAATAATCGATTAGAATATATATAAAAAGCCAAAATGATTATAAGCTGTTATTTTAGTTAAAGATGGTTATACTAAATATTTAAAAATAAATACGAAATGAATTGAAACGATTATAAAATTGTTTTTACTGCAAAAATAATAGGTTTTGATTTTATATATATATATATATATATTTAAAAAAGTCAATTCAGTTATGAGCTAAAAATTCTATCATCACTGTTTCTTATATAAGTATATGATTTGTGCGATTTTTCAAATCAATTTATTAATATAGAAAGGTACTGTATGTATTATGGTGTATTTTAATATATGATAACTAATTGACTTGATAATAATATTTTAGTAGCTAATATGATATAAATTTAAATCCGATTAGATTAATAATGCCTCATCTTTCGCAAAGGAGAAACTTGATATCTCTGGTACATTAAATAATTTATGACTTTCATAATCTTTCAAATGATTAAAAAATGTGATCAAATTTTTTTTTTATTTCATATTTATTGAAAAAATAAAATTTAAGAATCCTCTGTGAGAAAATATACACACATATAGAAAATACAGGATAGAAATTGTATACTAAATCGTACTTTTTCGATTGAAAATGGTATCTTTTCAGTAAGAAGCGATTGAAATTGATAAGAAAAAAATTAAGTTGAAATTTGGATATATATGTTTCAAAATGTGATTTTTTAAATAAAAGGTATTTAATTTTAAGAATGAGAATGGATGATAATTGAAGTACGAAGCTGGAAGTTCTAAATTACTGATATATATTTGTCTCTGTTATAAATCTTGAAAAACAAATGTTTTGTTAAAGATGTCGTCTGTTGATGTGATGTCTATGGTACGTTTAATGTAGAATAAAGTTTGCACATTCCGTCGTCGTGTTTTAGTAACAATAATATTAAAGATATGTAAATTGTAATGCAAATAAATTCGTTGTTGTTACATTAAAGAGTTTCTCGTAAGTAAACAGAGCGCAGTGTAAAAATTACAACCAGTGGAGTATATACTGGCAAATATTAATTAACAATATTCTATCCGGCAGACGCATGTTATATAATTAATATTACTAGTTGTATTAAATAAATATATACAGTAGACGGTACCATGAAAACTCCATTCATTTCCTGTGTGGGAAAAACACGGTCGGTTGGCTGATCTCCGTCGACGTGGCGGCGTTCCACTAACTAATAAGCCATCGAATGAACGAACCAACCAGCCAGCCAGCCAGCCAGTCATCCAGCCAACCAGTGAGCCATCCAGCGAGCAAGCAAACCAGCCAGCCACATCTTTTATACCGCAAGGTAATTTTACAAGTAATTAGAGGCAATTACACCATGTCATTATACGCCACCGCTCCAAAATATATATCTTCCCGCCGCAACTCGCTCGCAAACTTTTTGGCCAGAGGAGGTTAAGATATGGAAAGCAAAATATTATCCTATTTCTTGCGCTGCAGTAGACGCCGCGCTTCCTGCGCCAGCTGCGATCGTGCCCGCTAGTCGTACAGTAGGCCCCGGTCGAAAGCCGACGTCTTCAACATTTCACAGTAAAAGAGTAAACTTAGTGAAACAACAGTACGTTTAATTTCATGTCTACGCCGCGCCACCTTCCCGTAATTACGTTTCTTGAAAGTTTTCACAGAAAATAAAACGTCGACAGACGGTGAGTGTACGTAACCCGAACCATTTAACGTTTAATATTTTTGCTTAATGTCGTGTCATGCAAAGAACTCGCTTCAATTTGTTACGTAGTCATTGTAAGGGGCTCTGGCAACGACATGCATTTTTCCAGCCACTACCTTCTTCTAATTGAATATATTCGTTTTAAAGATACGCGGCGCTACTGACAGACGATATTATGTTCCCGCTAACGGAAAATAACTCGGCGCGCAACCCTCACAGTCTACAAATTACCAATGGTGTGTACGTTGTGGGCTGTAATTATCCCTATATGATGTATATATTATAATTAATTAAATACGGGCCCATTTTACAATAATAACGTTATTTAAATTATAAACACTGAGCTCGCGTCGCTACTACTCTCAAACATTACTAACGTAATAGAAACATATATTACATTCTGTACGAGTAACAACATACTTTTGAAATACACCCACTCACACACACACACACACACACATATCAGACATATTTGGCATTAACAACAGATTACAAAAATATTTACCAGTTCACACAACCGAGACAGAAACTAAATAAAATAAACAATAGAAAAATCTACAGAAATTTGTAACAATAATAGTTTATGACAACTTAAATTTATTAACAAAAATATATTCCTAAAAATAATTAAATAAAATCTAAATAATTAGATAAATTTTATCTATTTTCAAAATTTATAATAACAGAATATTTTCTGTGTTTCTATACGTTTCAAATATTATTTTGGACATGTACCAAATTTTTATCATCATTTATATCTCCAATAATATTTTAAGAAATATTTATATCATTGTTCTCTTTCAAGAGGCCCTCAAAAGATACTCGATTGTCTATTAAATGTTTATATACTCTAATATGTTCGTTATTTTGCCACAATAATAATACTGGGGCACTGTGGCTAAATTCTCTTTCATAAATGAAAATTCTTTTTTCATCTCACAAACCGGACGAAATTTTCATAAATCTGATGTGGTTTGTAGGTTAGAAAAACGATTAATTTGTGAAAGTAATTCTTTTGTATTATAACAAATTAATACCTGAAAGATAAACAAGTTTATTGAAATTATATAATTATATAAAAATATTAATAATTTTAAAAAAATGATTTTTTTAAACTGAATTTAGTTACAGTGCCAGAACTGTATTATAAAAATATTTCTGAGTGATAAATTAGTTCAACATCAAAATAAAGTTACAGTTATCAACTGAAACATTATATTTAAATTATAATTAGTATATTTTTTAAAAACATTAAAAATTCAATTCGTTTCACATTTCTTATAAAATTTAAAATATTATAAATCAGGTTTCTATTTTATAATAATTCCAATTTTATCAATTTTTTTACACTCATTATAAAGTATTTTAAGAGATAAGAAAATAGAATTTAATAATTATTTACATGTATTTATAAAAATCATTTAAAATAGAGTGAAGTAATTGAAATATAATTTGAAATGCTATAATAGCTGTATCTCTGCTAAATAGACGATAAATCGGATGGTGGTGTTGAAAAATATAGAATATATATATTTTTTTTTGTACAGGATAAGAACTAAACTTGTTTCTTATTTTTTTTTATGAAACCTAGTTTTTAATTTTATAATAATTCTGATTTTATCGGATTTTTTTGCAGACTAAATTTTTTAAGTGATTCGAAAATTGGATCAAATATAATTATTAATATAGAGTATATGTGTGTATATATATATATATATATATATATATATATATATATATATATATATATATATATATATATGAAAATCATCTGAAATACTGTGAAACATTTCAAACCCGAGAATTTATCACATACTACGGATTATAATATCAATGAATCGACATGAAATTAGATGTAGAAAAAGTACCTATAGTGAAACAATCTTGTTGTAAGAATAAATTTGTCGTTTTTCATTATTTTTTTTCTTTCAAACTGAAGCCAAGTTATTAATACGAACTAACTGGTTATGTCAAATCCAAACATCAGCATCGTTAGCTGAGTCGCGGGCGTCAGTCACCGGCGCGGGGGTACGGGCCGCGTCTGTCAAGAGGCGGCGCGGCGTCACACGAATACTGATGAGATAAAAACTTTATCCACCCATCCAACTACATGTTGTCCTTACTTTGATTGATATATTTGGTGATCTGATAAATTACTCGATTAAAAAATTTCAAATTTTCGTAACTTAGTTATAGATTATATGAGTGAATGTGTGTCGTAAACTTGAATAATTAATGAAGTGTGTGGAACAGTTACGACGATGTATGGATGTGGAACTGGAGGATTTTTGTAAGAAAAAATATATGTATACACAGTACAGTAAAAGTGGATATTTTCGAATATTGAGAATATACTGTGAAAGAGGATATTTTTTTCCTTGAGAAAGACATGTATGCAAAATAAGTTCATTATAAGTTAAAAGTTTTCCGTATTTATGATTTCGGTTCCATTATATAAAATATTTCGTATAAAGTTAGATGCATAAAAACGTTCTTTCAGAAATTTCTATTATATTTACAAAGATACAAAAAATTCAGTGTGTTGTTTGTACAACAAAAAATTCAAATTCGAACTTATCTAGATATAAATTCTACAAATAAATATATATATATATATATATATATATATATACATATATATATATATTATACAAAAAAAAATCTATAATTTCATTCAATATAAATCTTAAAAGTTATTTATCAATTGAAAAATATATTTCTCTTGTAACTAGCTATTAAAATATTATTCCTTTCGAAAATATTTTAGTTTATATATATATATATATATATATATATATATATATATATATATATATATAAACTATAATTCAACAAAACATGTATTCATTTATTTTCATTTCTCTAATAAACATAAAGCGGTATTAAAAAAATAGACCCGAAACGAATTTCCAAAAAATACACATATCAAGTGTTAAAAATAAAAGAAAACTCAAACTGTGATTTTTATTAAACCAAGAGTGTCCTGTATACGCACAAAAAAATTACTGACTGTAGGTGCAATGCGGAAGAACAATGAATATGGCACAATTGATGAAAATATCGTCACGCCACAATAGGCACTCGGGTATTAAGTGCGATTCAAGAGGGATTTCGCATTCATATTTTGATGACGGGCTCATATAAAATCCGTGAATCCATCACACATTATTACATTCTTTGTTATACCTGACGCCAGAGATGTGTGCCAACCGAAAATATTTTTGAGACGATATAAATCGTAGCGTAGAAATGTTTTCTATGCGCGTAACACAAAAGTTATGCTGTTATTTTAAAAATGTGTACTCGTACGGACACACACGGCTGCGAAAATAAATTCCGTGGAAAGAAATCAACGAAAATCGTACCGATTGCGACGCTTTCCCCGAATGTCGGTCGTAAATATCGAGATAAATTAGTGGTAAATAGTGTACGATATTATTTTACGGGTTCGTTGTTATTTTATGAATAATTTTCGAACTTAAATATTTTTATAAACCAATATTATCAGCATAAAAAAATCCAAAATGTATTTTAAAAATACCTACAATCATTCCTTCACAAATATTAAAATATAATATTAAATTTCTAGATTTAATTTTATACTATTATGAGAAATAATTCTAAAATCACTAAAAAATGATCATTACATACAGGAATTAACAAATAATTAATTACTACCAAATTATCAGAAAAATAAGGATAGTTAATTCGTTCGAAATGTATGAACTGTAAGTACAAACCAAGAAATCGTCTGGTTTATAAATTAGTATCATTTTAGAGCAAGCTTTTTTAATGAAAATGCAGATATTTTTTTATTACATGGCTTTATACAACCCCTAACAACCCTATTGCTGTTTCTAATCTCCATACGTGTCAATTTTGAGCATTATCTACCTCAAAATTTCATGTATTGTTTGTATTAGATCGGTGCAAAAATAATTACGGTTTTTATCATTTTAAGTCTGGGACCGATCTTTCTAGGTACCGTTATCTTTTGTTATAGTCATGTGGTACATTATTGTAAATAATGAAATTAACACTACTGATTTCAGCTTATGTCTATTGTTTCAATTCTTTAGTATTGTTGGGTATAACCTATTAAATTAGTCATGGAAAAAAGCAAATTCGCACGATTTTGTTGTGTAAGTTTAAATGAGGACGTTAAGTAACAGAAACGGATCGAAATATCAAATTTGTTTTTGGCGAAGAATCAATTAGTGAACGCACAGCTCAATACTGGTTTCAAAAATTTCATAATAGAATCGAAAGCCTTGGTGATAAGGACAATAATGTTTTAAGAACAATTATGAATCGGACCCACGAAAAACAACTCGAGAGGTGGCAGAAGAACCCAATGTTAATCATTCAATAGTTGTTCAACATTTGAGCCGAATTGGAAAAACAAAAAAGCTGGATAAACTTCACGAACATCAAGCAGTTTGGCGACACGAAGTCTGCTTTCTTCTAAAATCTAAACCTGACATCTATAACAAAGTACAAATTCTATCAAGGATTTTTTAGTAATTTATTTATTTTTTACTGATATGCTCTTCTTATGAAATCCTTTGTATTGCGTTATTCATGATTATTCTGTTTCTACTCCTGAATTCATATTTCTATAATAGTTCTCAAGCAGACTTTTAACTCCTCGGACTTAAAAATCTACTTAAAAACAAAGAAAGTTGAATAAATGAACGAATATAAATTATTGAATATATATATATATATTCAATAATTTATTTAAACGAAAATATTAATATCATTAAATTAAATGTACAAGTTTCTCGTTCAATTGAAAGATGTCTTTCTGAATTGTTTTTTCTTGAATCTTTTTTTCTAATGAAATATTCATATTTATGTATAAAAGGAAAGTTTTAATACATTGGCAGAACATATTAGTCTATGAATCATTTAATAAAATATTAGAATTAAACTTGCTTGTATTTATTATCGCATTATGTATGTCAGAGTTGATATAAAGCGTTCTGTTATAAAAAAAATACATAATCATTTAAAACAATGACCAAGAGGGATAGTTTAGAACGATGTACGTCCAGTTAAAATCCGTTAAGTAAAAACAACAAAATCGTCCGACAATAAACAATTGTTCTCGTCCATCCGTGAATGCACACATTTACCTGGGACGTCGCGACGCCGAGCATCGCGTATCGTTTGCCAGGGCGGCATTAATCCCGCTTTAATAAGTGACGCCGCGCTAAATACGCAGGACACCTCGACATAATCCGGATTTAAAAACGACGACGGACGCCGAAGAAGAATGGGGAACGGCAAGTACGGGCAGGACATCCGAGCAGTTTTTTTTTTCGCCGAAAACACTTTTTGTCTCTGGCTCATTATTGCCGTTGCCGGGAGCTGGCGTGCTAAGCCGTCGCTAATATCGAGCATTAGCGACACTACAGGTGACTAAGCCGGATTAAATGTTCCATATATTTAAACGCAGTTCCTTTTGCTGCGTGGGCAAACAAGCGAAAGAGTTTTGTTGATATTTGCGTTGAAACGTGTACGGGAAAATGTGAGAAATTAATTTATTGTAAGTCAGGGAGAGGGACGTTCGGTCTTCGTTTTTTAAAAAAGCAACGTTGCGTTTCTGTTCGTTTGTCTATCGATTATATACTATGTCATTTATTTAGTATAAACAAATATTTGAAAAATATGAAATAGTGAAGAGGAAGAGGAAGAGAAAAAAAAGCACGGAAAGTTGAAAATAAATTCTAAGAAAGAACTTTCACGACGGGAAATACCTACACATAATCAATGTATAAACGAAGATCTTTTATCCAGTGAACAATAAATGAACGACTTGATTAATTAACGTTTCTTAACGATAATCCTGTTCATCTCATTTAAAGACAATAAAAACTAATTTATCAAGTAAATTACAAAAGAGGGATATATACACATCGGTTCGCGTCTCCATAAAAAATACTTGTTACCACTACACCAACACACCACGATCGCCGAACAAACGCGTTAAATATGAAATTATTCGGCGAAAATATAACATTTGTCATTCTCAGGTTCTTGACATCGGGACGAACAAAGGTTGTTTGGATATAAGTGAAGAACATGTCAACACCTCTGTCTGCGTTACGTCAACCTAATCCAATATCGCCACCATTTATCTTCATTTACAACCGACTTCATTAACTATACTTTTCCGAACAGTTTTCAGTTTTGCATGGCGCACACTATATTTATCAACTCTCTGGCCACGACAGCGCACTTACCTACCTTTCTACGCTAGATACAATCGCAAAGCGACGGAGCTGTCGAAATGTCAGCGGAGTTATTTTTCAAACGGGGCAAAAATAAAGTGAGCGAGTAAAACTGTATTACCTTATATACGCGTCTGGGGAATGACTGCTATGGATGGAGGGTGCGAACGTACCTGAAACAAAAAAAAAGTATTTATTACAAGTTGAAATATTGACGTGCTCATGTTCGAGGAAAATCAATCGTTGTTTTGTAATTCGTCTGCATGTAAATCAATACCGTACTCACATCACTTATTACATTTTTATCGATTTGATCCTAGACAAAATTATACATAATATAAAAAAACCAGCTAGTCTGATAGAAAAAAAAAACTATTCAAATCGATAAAATCTATGATTCTTTTATTAACAACTAGACAAACATTTTCCAGCGAATCAAATACCGTTCAATAAAAGCTCAGTATTTAATATTAAGTTTTAAAACAAACAATCAATTAATCATCCTCCCAGAAGACATAATATTCGTTTCAAGTACGATATCCTATTTTCTAAACAGCTGAAATAAAAAAAAAATAACACAAGACTGTGTATATTTCACAAACTTCATCGAGACTCGTCGCGAGACTGAAAAATATGAAAAAAATATCTGAACCATCATCATTTATCAACACACATTAAAAAGAAAACTTTTATTTTCGACCATATTAAACAAACACTACGTGTACCTGTAAAAAGCACGAAAGAAACTTGGTGAACACATTTAAAAACGAAATAGCATTTTGAAACTTTTCCTAACAAAAAAGACATCAACGACCCAGGTTGACGGAACACCGCCATCCGTTATGCTAATCAGTCTATAAAAAAGGAATTATAAACACTGTAAAAATATTCACTGACAACGATCCTACTCATTCGCTTATTTGCATATGATTTCCTTTTTAAAAAATTCAGAAAAAACACACGCCCAGCCTAGGTTACGATATACACTGAAGATTTGCATAACGGCCTCATTATGACCAAGTTTCATCACTTATTTTAACCATCTTTTTATTTTTCACTTTTTACGCGAACGCATTATTTTTACACCTCGTCAAGTCGTTACTGTACTTTAATTGAATAAAGAACTTGTAAAAAACTTATTTATACACACATACATACTTGTAATTATATATATATATATATATATATATATATATATATATATATATATATATATATATGTAAGTATATATATATTCATAAGAACATGGACGAGACATGTTCTAGAAAACTTTAATGCGATTTACAAACATCCTACAACAAGAGTAGTTGTACACTACCATCTTCAGTATTTTAAGAAAATAAAATGTAAAATAAATGGATTTAATTAATAAGTCTTAGATGTTTATATACATAATATTTACTAGGATTTATTTTCTTGTCTGGAGCTTATAAATTACATTATTATTTTATTTACAATAATTAT
>CM068321.1:31128859-31166359 GCA_034766995.1 Acanthacorydalis orientalis | reverse complement strand
CGTAGCGTTCGCTGAACAAATTTTCTCTGTCGTTTATGAAACACAGTGCCAAGAACAATTTGCCGACACTCGACGAAGGTAAATGCGACACTTGCTTTCATATTTTTGTCGTTTAGCACCTTTATTGCGTCGAAACAAAAACGTGTTTTATGTTTACGACACTTTGAATTACTCAGACTGTATAAAACAGTTTTGTAATTAACGTTCGGGTGTAAAAAAGAGAGGTTAAGAGTAAATAATTGTCGTTAAGTATATTTGTTTACGTGTTACTTTATATTGTTCCAGTTTTATTCTCTCCTTTTTATTTTTTTTTAAAAAATAAAGTTATAAAGTACTTGATTCAAATATAAAAGCACTAAAAGAAGAATTTTTCTTTTCATAGAGTAATTTAATTTTAATATAACTATTTTAAATTAAATGTTCAACAGTGAGAAGTTTTATAAAAATATATTCACATTAACAGATTTTAAAGTCATTCTTCAATATATATATATACACAAAGTGCTATAAAAAATGTGTTTCGAATGTAATTGAAATAAAATTCACTGCAATCTCTCGAGAATCAATAAAAGAGATAACTTAATTTCAAACGTGTCAACGAAGAATCATACACAAGTACGTTACAAAAAAAGGCACAGACACACACATCTACACACTTTTTTACCGTGTATTATTGATAATATGCGAAGGGCTCATTAATCCATACACAGATTGAATAGAATCAAAAACAGTATCGCATTACTCACCAAATGTCATTCGGTATGACGAACTGATCAGAGTTAGGGTGGTTGCAAAAGGTCAGCGCTCGTGATAACATAAAAAAGTGCGGCTCAGGTTACATTGGAAAAGCCCCATGACAAGTGCCAAATGAAATCAAAACAATTTGCGTAGACGGGAGAAGAAAACGCCGACAGTTATTAAATTATCCTACTTACAAATACAAAACGGTATTAAAAATACGCTCTTGAGAAGAATTAAAACGAGGAAGACGGGCGGAAGATAAACAAAAGGTATAATGAATTCGATGGCAGTGTTGTCGGTGAAAGACTTTTTACGAGGGTTGTCCCATTATCACTTAAATTGTGTTTTTTTATTAATCATACTAAACGATTTACATACTCTATCTATTAAGGTACGGTGGTTCGATGTAATAAATGAGATGTGATGTCTTGGGTGCTGTGATGTCAATAATCGTGTTTTATTACATTGTTTAAATTGAACGAAATTTACTTTTAATGATAAGACAGTTATTTTTTTTATAAGAACACTTTTAATGATTTTGCTTTTATTTTATTTCTGACTTGAAAGTTCTGATCAAAAAAGAATATATATTTTTTTCAATACAATAGTCACTATAAGTTAATTGATTAATTACTTTTCAAAAATACTTCTTTACATAAATTATATTTTTTTAAAAAAAATATACAGATATTTAATAGAATTTCGACACTGGCTAAATTGACTTTCGCAAATGAATTATTTTTCATCCCAATCCATAACAATTATTTTTGTGACCATAAATGTTCAATAAATCGTTTTTGATTATCACTTATGTGTATTTCGATTGTGATTCCAACATCTTCAGAGAATCAAGGTACAGAGAAAATCTTTTAATGAATAACTGATTTAATACCTGGACCAGAATATTTTTATAGTGTGGAGTGAAAAGAAAAGAATTCATTTGTGAAACTAGAGAACTGTATCCTTAATGAAAATAAATTTAATTATTCTAAATGGTTTATTTCATTCTGAATAATGATTTTCAATTTAAATGAAAGATGAATTTCTTCTATAATAAAAGATATACAGGAAAACAATACAATAAATATATATATATATATATATATATATATATATATATATATATATATATAAATATAATGTAAACTTTATTATAAAAATCTATAAAAGTTTACCTATTATAAGAATACAATTATTCTTTTCTTTCTGAATCGTAGAGAACAGCTGTTTTGGATTGAAAACAAAACTATCATAAACAATATACATAAACAAGGTACGCAGAAAAAACTATACATACATACATATATATATATATATATATATATATATATATATATATAGGTGAAATAATTAAATAAATAAAGGTTTTAAATGTAATAACAGAAAACTATTTTTCTTGGATTAGGAAAACATGCGAATGCGTGAACACTAGAACACATATTTAAATCGATAGTATGTGAACGAAATCAATTTCGATAAGTGTTTTCACAATAAATTCACTTTTTTTTATAAACATTAACCTTATTACAAGACTGATTAACTGAAACACATTAACCCAGTTGAACTTAGATAGTTTAGATTCGATTGTATTAAATGAACAGATAATTTGAAAGCGTACAAAACGAGATCGGAGAGTGTAAAGTTCAACAACAGATTATCAACGAATGTTCGTACGTTTTACCTATCATAAAAAACATCCAAGGATCCTCATTGATGATAATTTTAAGAATTATAGTTCTCAAGATAAATGTCTGTAAGATTTTTAAATAACCGTCCGATGTAATAATGTTTGTAAGTGTAATAATAATAGAATATTTCATTCTTATACTCCTCACGTATTTTTTGTTATTTAGTTATGAATCACAGTTACAGGAAGTAATTCATTTATGACTGAATGTATTTAAAAGTGTTTCTGGTATTTTTTTGTTTTCTTTAATGGAATTTATGAAGAAAAAAACCTTATTATGATTTTAAATAACTGTTGTAGATTACACGATACAGTCTTTATTATTTTGTTTCCAGGTAGATATCTTGTAATGTCTATCTAGAAATAAAATTAATAACAGGATGCAATTTGATTATTTTTAAGAATTAGGTTTTGATATTAATCTTTCGGATGAAACCATTAAAAAAATTCTTTTATATACAGATTAAATTTTACACCGTGCACATTTTTTGTACTTTTCTGATAAATCAGATTACAAAGTCGATATTTTTATAAAAAATTATAATACTTATATCTCGATAACATACTTCGTCTCGTATATTTAACATAAGTTAATCATTTCAAATGTTAATTATTGATTGGTCAACGTGTTCAGTTCTAATTTATATTTAAATACAATCATAAATCCTTAAAAAAATTTCAAACGTGCATTAGTTTCACTGTAACAGATACTGTGGCTAAATACACTTGCATCAAAGAATTCTTTTTTCATCACAAAAACCAAAATAAATCCTTTGATCAAAAACAATTAATAAATTATTTATTATTTTCGATTGTCCTTTATGCGAATTTCTATCGTAACGCTATCATCCTCAGAGTGTCAAGTTATCGAAAAATCTTTCGATAACTTGACGCTCTGATCCTGAAATCCTGATTAAAAATGTTTAATAAATAATTATTGATCAATTTTTTAAATGCTATTTATGCATATTTTGATGCCGATGTCATCATCTTCACAGCACTTTTTTATTCTTTGTGGGTCGAATGAAAAAAAACATTTGTAACGATTATTGTTTATAATAAATTTCTTACCAGGTAACAGACTATTGTTGCACCATTTTTGTCTCTATTTAATCAGTTAAAGTATAGAAAAATATATTTTTTTAAAATGATTATAACTGAAAATCAAGAATTATCAATTAATTATTGAACAATTTTAAATAGACATTTTCTGTGGTTTGCAGGTCGAGAAAGTAATTCAGTTTTAACTGAAAATGAATGTAGCCACAGTGTCAGAACTGCATTACGATTAAAGACTATTTGGAATTGTGGCTTCAACTTAGATTCTAGTAAAATTATAAACTTTTATTTTTTAAGTTATTATCATTGATGTGACTATTATGTGTGTATATATATATATATATATATATATATATATATATATATATATATATATATATATATGTATATGCATATATGGTTGTTTGTGTATGTATGTACAAATATGTCACAGGTTAAATAAAAATCGATAGAGTTTAAGTTAGTGTCGATGAGTTGATTGTTCAATCAAACTGACTGTAACGCGCGAAGGGTGGATGATGAGAACGTGCACAGTATCACTTACGCTCAGCTAATTCTAAACAATTAAATATAGCAAAGTAAAATTAAAATCACTCTCGGTTTTACTGGGACAGCCCTCGTACACTATGGTCAGGAGTACACGGTGGGGGTACCGCGAAAGGGTTGGTCGGCGCTATCAGTACGCCTGTAAAAACAATGAGAGGCTTCATTGTTCATCCGGCGGATGCTCCGTGCAGCGATCACTCATCCTGACAGTGCGGGCACGCGGGGAGAGTCGGGCCGCTTCACGTGCCATGAACTCCAACTCACTTTACATTTTTCATCCGGGTTACGCATAGCGGCAGCGCATTACGTCACCGCCGCTGATATTAAAAACAAACTATAAACATACATTAAGGTCATGCGACCCGCGAGTTCTCTACATATGTCGTCGTTGAGTACTTAAACATATAGAGTGACAGAGACGCGGATATATGTGTGTACAAACACGTTCAACAAACACACAAACATTTAAACGCACGCACAGTGCAGACCACTGATCATTCAGTGGGTACTATTTACTTCGTATATTATTTATGGCCACTTGTATTGAAAGTTACGTTTAATGGGCCATGAGTCGTTTTAACAAGGTACGCGTTCTGCATTCAATTGCCTCTTTGTTTTTCCTACTGGCTAAAGTTATCGATGAAGCACCGAAGGAATGTGTCAGTGGTAGCTCATTCTTTTGGCACACTCGCCAGTAAACGATGCTATACATCAAAAACACACATCCAAATACACACATGTGCATTCATAAGCACAAGAAGAAACAGTCATACGTGTAAAAACACATGTATACATATAAATAAATAAATGCATATATATATATATATATATATATATATATATATATATATATATATATATATATATATATATAAGCAAATACAGCATATTTGAAAATAATAAAATAAGCTATTTTTTCAACACCAATATAAAAAATATAAAACATTAGACACACCAATAAAAAAGAAAATAAATTCTATTTGATACAGAACAGTAATTTCAAAATGTGCTGTATTTATTTTACAATAAATGTCATTTTTGATTATAGAAAAAAAGATTAAGAAAATTTAACAAGTAAAAGGTCAAGTAAATCAGTCATAATAAGAAAATTAAACTATAAAGGACGAATGAATAAAAGAATGTATGATTTATGGATCATATTTATAAAAAAAATATGTTTAAAATTATAAAACAAAAAAGATTAAATCGTCGATCTTTATAAAATCATTTGAAAAAATGTGTACAAGTCAATTGTAAAAGAATGATACTAAAATATATCTATAATGCCATAAAATAAATATAATGATCTAATAACTCATTTTAATTTTTAAATATAAATATATCATATCAATATTAATACAGTCTATTTTTTAAATTAACTTTGTACTCACAGCACAGTTTGGAGATTGAGGCTAAATTTACTTCCACTAATTAATTCTCTTTGAAAGCTTGGACAATCTTGTACCCTAAAATCGTTTTTTTGATTTTTTATCTGCTTTCAGCAAAATTTTTATATAATTTCCTATTTTTTAAAAAATTGCTTTTTAATCTTATGTAAATTGCAATGAGTTACCTAGCTCTAGAAATCTAATATTCATATATTATAGACCTCCTCATGCCTGAAACTCACTAACCAGCGTTAATAGTATAGAACTTGTTATCAGTGCTCCTGCCTTCCAGAAATGATGTTAATTTTTTAACTGTCAAACAGAAATTCAGTTGAATACAGCTTGGATTATTTTACGATTTCATTAATAGATAAATAGTATAAAGCTCTATTCAATTAGCAAGATACGAATATACAGATAAATCATCAGGCCTATCCAAATGAAAATCTTTATAAAACATGAAATTACCGTCTCGTTCTCTACTGATTTACTTTTTTCTCATCTACATCTCCACCTGTTCCACGAAACTTCACGTACCGCCACTGTTATTTTGTCTGTAACAACGTACTTCTTCATACATGGAATTAGTTTTTTGTGTACGCGCGGACAAAGTGTGCAGTCACGAAAGCTGACAGCACTAATTCGTTGCTGCCGTGAGACAACACTGGGAGACACTGTACTGTTGTGGGTTGAACAAACCTTCTTCTGTTCACACGTTACAAATATAGAAAAAAAAACTATCAACAAACGGAATAAAATATATATAAAAAAAAAACATTAAACAGAGGAGACATCTATGTACGAATGTGCTTCATGGGCGGGATTTTATACTTTATACGAGGTATTTTATTTTAATTAACTACGGTCTGGAAACACGGATTCTAAAAAAATAAATATTTTAATATTTAACGACGGTGCAGTTCTCTGTATTTCTCTAACTCTTTGGAAGATTGTGATGAACGCAACTAATAATCTCATTCTATAAATTTTATGTCACAATTTTTTTTTAATAAAAACTGGATGACTACACATTTTTCATTTATTTGAAATCTTTTTTTTAAGTTATTAACAAATAAAAATCTGTGATTCTTGAATTAACAAGTTCAAATTTGGCAAACAGTTTCAAGATATTGAAAAATCTAGACAAATCAATGAAATAATTTTTATTAAATTCTTTTTCTTATTTTACAAAATATGCGATAATTAAAAATAATATAGATTTGTTTAAAAATGAATTTCAACACCAAACAATTGTTTTTTTTATTCAGAAAAGGGCAGTTTTTATTCTGTTAAGTAGAAGAAAATAAATCTACGATTATTATTTTGATTATTAAATCAAACAATGTCGAGCAACCGAAAAATGCATAATTAAAATCCACAGATATATTAAGAATAGAAATAATTATCATTTTAATCAGTTTAAAAAAAATAATAACATGTTAAATGAAAAATTATAAGATATACTTGTAATTTCAGTGTATAAATCTATGATTGTGTTTTATTCAATTCTTACATGCTGTTTGTTTAGTAGAATTATAGATACAAATTACAATTTTAATATTTTAAATAATACCAGGATCTGTAATTGCTGGAATTACATAAATAAATAAATCATTATCGAAGAAAAAAGAACTTTGACAATGAACACAGTACAGGTTTGATATTCTTTAATTAAAATTTAATTATTTAAATAAAATATGAATGAAATATGTAATTTTTATCATATAGGAAATGTAGTACGGTGTTAAAATAAAATTAAAATTATATTTGGATAAAGAAACGAGAAAAGGATTATTTTAATCTATATGAGAATTTAATTCACAGTACATTTCTGACACTATGGTTTAATAAATTCACTTTCACAAATTAATTCCTTTTACAAAAACAATACATCAAAAATATCTATTCTAATAAGACAACATTGAATGTAATATAGATAAGAAAACAAAAGGAGTTTACAATTAATGTATATTATTTGGTTAACGATTTTTCTACACCTTCACTCTATGAATATGATGAAATTTTATCGAAATGTGCTTATCGATTTATGGGACATTTATAACTAGATTTTTTTGTGATTTGTGAAAAAAGAATTCATTTATGATATATAAGAACATTCAGTAAAAAAAATAATTTAACTTCTCTGTGCTAATGAGAATGTTTCAAATCTGCCAGTTTCTTTTAATATAATTATCATATCTCTTACAGAATGTTATAAAATTCTCTGTCTATTATTCAAAACATATAAAACTTGTTTATTACATAAACAATAATTTTTGAGATCACCGAATAACCTTATCAGATTACATGGATTTTTTTTAGATGATGTGTGGTTAATTGTTAAATTCTTGAACAAGGATACAGAGTATTGCAACGGATAAATTATTTTAGATATACACAAACGAACAAAAAATATAAAAGAGATCTCTGTGAAGACTTTTATTTGATAAATTTTAACAAAATGGTTGTTGTATTATTTGTCGGAGTTAATACTCTTTGATTTCTGTTACAGGTGTGTTTGATAACTGAAAAAGATTTTGTTATTGAAGCATATAATGCACTTCTTGTTTTCGTTATACGAAATAAGGAAGAAGTAATTGTTAAAAAAATATGTGTCACAATTGTTTCAGTGGTACATTTAATTTGTTTCGACGGACAGTGGTCCTTTCATAAAAAAGAATTGTTATTGTCAGTAAAGGTACAACTGGTATGAAAGAAAATAAAAATAAAGACCGTCCGAAATACCCCCGCTGACATTTTACAGTATGCCGCCTGTGTGTGTGTGTGTATGTATGTATGTACGTACGCATGTATGTATGTACATACGTACGTTTGTACGCAACCATGACGCGACCAACATATCCACCACATGTGTGCATGCTCAATCAACAAAAACATTAAAACTGTTTCGAACGTGTCGTCATTAATTTCGAATGTGGGGTCAAAATTTTCCCGGTGAAAATATGATACATGTGTTGCTTGAAACGAGACGAGTACAGTTCGTGTGTGGGTGGTAAGCTGCGTCGGTGGGTGAACGAGAAACACTGTCATTAAGTTGGATGACGCGACGGCGCCATCGTAAAACACACATGCGACAATGTCGAACTCTTTCATTCGGGATGACCACCTGTCGGACAAAAAGTCGCACCACCGACCGACCGACCGACGCGAACGATTGCCGTGGGATTCGTGGAGCCGAAGATTCTCTCCGCACAGTGTGTTGAATCTCTCTCTGTGTGTGTGTGTGTGTGTGTTGGTATCGAAAGATCTCTGCGACACTTGAGACCAACACTCGACGATAAAAAAGTGCATTTATTTCCGTCTGTCACCGTCTTATGAAGTACACGTTGTGTGTATGTAAAAGAAATTAACTGTTTCTTTTTTACCGTTTTTTGCATCTGTAATTACGTAGTATATCGAATGAACTTGATACGTGGGTACGATAAACCACATCTTGGAAACTTTATACGTTTAATATTCATGAACTTTATATTTGTTCTGTGCGAAACTATTTATTTATAAATGTGACATGTAGAATCCCTGTCGAGTTGAACTTGTTTCATTTCATCGGGCGAGAACAAAAACAGGACGGGTGAGTGAAGAACTATGGTATAATCAAAATAGAAATGACCGATTCGGAATCGATTTCTTGATTAATCGGATATCTTAATGAAATAAAGTCGAATATTTGAATCGACATTCGTTAGAATTATCTAAAGAATCGACTGTTTGAATTTGAAAACGCACGAACAAACTGTTATTCAAACAAAAATTAATATACATCAATTGTAGACTCCTTTTGTTTTCTTATCTACATGTGATCCAATGCTATTTTATTACAATAGATATTTTTGAAGCCTTGTTTTTTACAGTAAAAAAATAAGATATGAGAGAATAGTAGAATCGAAGATTTTAAAGGAACAGCTATGTATTAATTTTATAAAGTAATAACACCGATTTAAATCTCCTCGATTACACATTTTATATGTTTGTAATTTTCTGATAAACTAAACCAGATCAAAACAAGTTAACCCCGTGTGCACGAATCAGCAGAAAACACTTTTTCATTTTATTGTGAAATCTTATTAAAGTAAATACAACACTGCCCTATCCGAAGATATTCGGGTCCTACGATAAAAGAATACTTTAGAAATAAAATAAAGTTCATTATGTTGCAAAAAAAACGTGTAAGACTTTTGTACTTCCTTTCAATTTAAATAGTCATTTTATATGCATTATTTTTTTAAAAAAAAATACATAACATAATGATCATTACAATTAAAAATATTGTTTAATAATTTATCGAACATTTCTGATTGATACAGTTTTGATGTGGGTTTTTCCGGACTGAAATAAGAATTCATTTATGAAAGACTGCTCGATTTTTATTAGGGACGATTCGAACGCAAGTGCACAAACGGGGTGTGGATTTTTAATTATGTTTGTGTTCGGGCGATAATATCTTAGATGTAGAAGCGCTCTAAAATCCCAATAACCAACCAACCCTTGATTTTTAATACAAACAAGTTACATAAGATTTGGGCTTGATATAAATCTGTAAGAATATAAACTAATTCGAATTTATGTTTTTTTTTTATTATGGAAATACTTCAGGCATTAATTTGTTAACATTCTTGTTTAAGTGTTTTTTTTTAAAAAAAATCGTCTTAAAATTAAAAAAAAATATCTTTATAAAGTGATCATAACACCAACCTACTGATCAAACTACAAAACGAATATACACTGATTTTAGTTTGTAGACATTGCTAATATGTGTAGAGACAATAATATCGATCGTGTTAGGACCGTTCCGTGTGCTTATATATATATATATATATATATATATATATATATATATATATATATATAACTGTAATGTAATGCATTATTTATCCAGCTGAGTACGTTTCAATTTAATCAAACGAAAAGAAAACGCTGCTCAAATTAATATCACCGAATGCATTAGCAATTTAATAAAACACGTCCGAGCCGAACGAACGGTGGATCGGATCCATCCGACGCGAACTTAATAAACTCGTGCAGAGTGAACGCGCACTGTGTGTGTATCGATACATCTGTTATATCGTTAACGAATGAAATTAAGTTAAAAATGATTCGTGTCTCCCTATGAAAATTTTAAGCATCTATATCATATTACAACAACGCGAATCTCCAGTCAGCGGAGTGTAAATAAATTTCCCTATACACTAAACACTTGATCCCTCTCCGGCGCGATGGAGTGGCGTTTCTTAAACACAAAATTGTGTTATCTGATTTATTATGGCTGTCGTTTATTCGCTAGTAAATTCCGGTTTTCCATACACCGATACGATATAAAAACGTAAGTTTGTCGGGGGAAATCAAATTACGTATGCATTTTCCTTTTTTATTACACGGCCTTTCTTATCTACACAGGTTCTTTATGTGTATATTTTGGTAAAGTATTTACATACTATATATCAGAACCTATCGTGCCACTAAGGTAACGCCCGTGTGCCTGTAAATCGTGTATCATTATCAACACAGGGATGAATAAAGTTTACATATAATTCTGTTTGCGAGACTCTGTCTGCACTGGAAATAATAATAAAAAGAAACTGGCACGATATACATGAGTTACGATTTTGGTTCCGCAATTGAATTCGTTCTCTACCTTATATACGAGGATCTGATTTTATTTTTAATCTATTTATTACATCTCTAAAATACTCATTCTCATTTACATCTCCCTCTCTCTCTCTCTCTCTCTCTCTCTCTATATATATATATATATATATATATATATATATATAAAGGTTTTTTTTCTGGAAGCCGTGCTATTTTGTATAAAATAATCGAAATTTAAATTAATAATAAGAACAGATTAAATTTGTTCTTCGATATTTTCTTCATATCTGTTGGTGCACCTATTTTGGTTAAAGTTTAAATATAAACATTATTTTTTTTAAATCTGACAACGTGTGCGATAACTTAAAAAAAAACTACTTGAAATAAATTTACTAATATTTTATTTTACGTTTCAAATATTTAACTTGAAAAATATAGCATGTTCAACACCTGTATCTAATTGTAGTCAAACACAATAACCGTATAATTCTTCCTGTCATAACAGTTCGGTGCGTTGAGACTAAAAATATATCTGGTAAACATGTTTGTCGACAGGTAAGATCACCTTAGGATTATCGGATTTCCTCACTTGAGAACATGTTGACAAATATTTTTAGTTGTTTGTGTCTATTTGGATTTAAGAAACTGCATGTTTATAAATGTTTAATTTGTATGTTTTCATTAAATAAATTATAGGCATATTCATCGAGACATCTGATCTGTGCTCAAAAGTATTAATCGATTGACAATAAATGTGGAGAGAATGAATTATTTATATAAACTAAATAGGTGAAATTAAATCGGAATTGTGTTAAAGATTATTTAATTTGTTATTATAAAACGTCGGTTTAATAAAAGATGTTATGGAAATATTAAAGAATAAAAAAGTAGTTCATACGAAATAAATCAAGAATATGTGAACCTGAGCTGAATAGAAAAATGAATGAGAAAAAAACATATACGCATAAATTCTATTATATTACAGAATCGAAATGAAAAAAAAAAGTAAATTCTCCTTTTCAAGACTTCGATAAAAATCTATTAATTTTAAATAACATACGTTCTGCGAAGACGGCTCATACACTTTGACCAACTACTATAACAAAAAAATATCATTCATCATTTAAAATACATTCTCAACGTATGCCAAATCACGAAAAGGAAACAATATATAAGGAACAATAGACTTTCGCACAAAGCTTACATATTTGCGATGATCAATGCGAGCTAAAATAGACAAAAACATCTGATGTGTTTCCCAGAAAACACATCAACGGACGGCGAAGAAAGAATGACGGCGCAGCGTACTCGACGGTTCATTTCAAAACCGGCGTCAGTGCAGCAATTGCACGGTATGTACCTATAAGAAGTCGACAAGAACACGGAGACATTTCGATGGCATCGTTAAATAGAGACGGACAAGTCGAATGCACTGTGAAAATGTTACAGGAAATATGATGTCAGATATAGCGGCTGTTACATTTTTCAACACAAAGTTGGCATGTGTTCAACAGACTCTCACCGGCGTTAGATTCAACAATACCTCATTGGCGAGGTGAGTGAGGTCCATATTTCTTTGTTGTTACAATGAATGGTTATGTTCATGTGCGAAACGTGACTTGGTGCAAAGGATACGAACACCAGCACGGTATGCAGATGTTGGCTAATCGGACAAACAACACAATTCGAAAAGAATTCCTCTGACAAATTATACAAACACATTTTTATTTTCTTTATGCAACTAGAACAAAGTATATTTAAATTTATGTACATACATACATACATACACACACACACATGTAAAAATATACCAAAAACCTGTTTAAATACAAGAATCATTTTTGAATGTCGTCTCACAACATCGACTTTTAACATACTGTTTTATACACTGACAACAGAACATTTCAGATTCCAAAACCGAAAATATATTTGACAGAAAAACACTTATTTTATAACGAAAAATAAATCTTGCGGTTAGTTGATATAAAATAAAATAAACTGTACACAAATTATGCACCAAAAAAATTAAAATATGCGGTAATTCGTAGAATTTTATATTTATTTTTTACTTAGACTAGGTTGTATTTTCTTAATATATAATTAGAATCATCATAAAAACATCTTTATAAAAAAACATCTAGAAATACATATTTTCATAGAAGAACTATGTAGGTTTAAAATTTATACTTAAAAAGTCAATCATTTACAATAGTTTTTTGGTCATTCTTTTAATAATTATTAATTACTTAGAGGAATAATTATTTAAAATGCTTTTTCTTATAAAATTTACTTCATTAATTCTAAAAAAAATTTCTTTTGTATGGAAAAAAATAGTGGTTTAAATACTCATAAAAATAACATATCGAACACAGTCATATTTTTATTTATCTTGGATTAAACATATTATGTTTAGTGTTGATTTAGTTTTATACAAATATATTTTGTATACTTATATATATATATACATATATATATATATATATATATATATATATATATATATATATATATATATATATATGTCTTCTTTATCTTTTTATCTTAATCTACAATACGTTAACGACAATCCCACAATACCTACTATTTTATTACATAAGATATTTTTATTAAATTTTATAACAACTCAATTTATTCATAGTAATTTTCTAAAATATTACATTTACAGTTAGGAAAACTATATTATTGTGAATAAATAGATTTACTTATTAATATATTTTGTACATTCTGCGTTTTCATGGATATTGATCTCTCATCGTGACTTTCTGAATTCGTTATTTTTAAGTTTAGGTTATTTAAATATTGAAATGTTATTTATTTTATTACTGTGTGTTGATGAATTGTTCTAACTGATTTTTTAAATTCTAATTATATATTCTGATCAATATTTCTTACTACGATCGTTTTACTTTATATTTACCGAGCAATAAAATTATAAAATATTTATTATTTCATCTCAATTTTTAATAGGAAAAAGAACTAAAAAAATCAAATTAGGAAGAATTTTAAAAAAGACGTTTATAGAATAATAATCGTTTTACATTTCTTTTATATCATTTTTGATTTCATTCTACAGTACAGTATTTTCTAAAATTAATTCAAGAATATATCACTAAATCTACTTTTTTAACATAATTATTATTTTTGTACGTTGGTTAATTTTACTATAAGTTTTTCAACCTGAAAATTTAACAATGAATAAAATATTCGCAGAATTTTTTGCACATTTATAAAAAAAACTGTTAGTTTTCTGTGATCGATCAAGGAATAAATATTATGATTACTTTATGTAAAGGTGAGATAAAATTAATCTAATAGACATTATTCATTTAAAAAAAGGATAAATTATACGTTGAATTTTGACAGGCTGAAATCTTTTATAAAAATTTGTTCTATAAAGTTATATTTTGATTAAACAAATAATAAGAAGAAATTTTACTTAGCTATAAAGTTAGAAATAGTTAAAATCGAGAAAAAAAAAACAATTATTGATATTATAATATTAACAAGTTGAAATAGAAAATTGTAAAGACATTTTTATGTGTATTATTTGAAATTTATGAAAGCATTTTGTATTATGTATGCATGTATGTATATAAAATGTACATCAAGACCAACCTCCATTCTGTGATTGTACAATAAAGTGTACACTTACAGGTCTTTACAGGTTGGTAGGCGGAGTGTGATTCGTGATAAAGGTACGACAGGTGTGTAAACAGGTGGAGCGTAGATAGTACAGGTACAATTTCACATTAGCCAATAAAATTGTTCAGAAAAATCTGTTCGTGAGATAGGTACGAGATTTTGCTTGATTTCGTTTGGAGAAACACGAGATGATTTGTATAAAAAATATGTTCAGTGAGAGGAAACATTTACAAAGCCATAACGACTTTTAAAAATCAGTTAGTAATATATGAGGGCATTTTGTAGGTATTCTACCTGAAACATGTGGTTTACATTAGTAGCACTAAACAGATCTGTGTAAGTAAGATAAAAAAACGAAAAACGTTCAAGTAAATCTACCTGCTGGCAGGTAGTGAAATATCTCACCATACTTTAAAAACTTCTTTTCTGTGAATGTAACCTTCAGGCACGTATTTCAAGAATCTGAATAGTAAATCCGACAGGATGAGGGTCGACAGGTTCATGGCCCAGGTTGATTGGTTTAGCCATGCGAACGGTTCTTCTGGTCACAGGGGTGCAAAACGAAAATCTAGTATATACGTGGTGCATGACGAACGGGTGACACATTACCAAAGAAAAGACTCACAGAAATGACAAATAGTTTTTGAAGTTCTTTGTCGTCTTTCGAACACGATAAATATTATCTGAAAGTTTCGAAAAACAAACTTGTCCGACATTAAAATGCAAAAACACGCAGGAGACATCAAGTGACCAAACGGAACGCGTATAGAGGGTGTGAGTGAAAGATGCGGGTGGACCACGTCGTCCATCTTGTGCATTATTGTTATTGCCCGATTGTGATGTCCACTCGGGAACTACTTGTGGGAAGTATATGCCTTTGTACTTCGTTGGAGTGTTTTCGTCCGAAATAATTCAATTTTGATATTCGACTTTTCACTGGACGCTCTTTCACACAAATACACACACACACTTTTATATATATATATATATATATATATATATATATATATATGTATATGTATGAATGTATACATCTATATATTTATTTTTCGACAGCTTTACCTTTATTGGAAATATTTCTATAAAGTTTTACATATTGTAACATATGAGAGTTTTGTATAACTTTGCGGACACAATCCCACTTGAATAAACATTAAAAAAATTCTTTCCATTCCAAGAACTATATTAAATAATAAAAAAATATACATTGTTATATTGCATAGCTCTTTCTATATATGAAAGTTTATTTTCGCGAGTTTTAAAAACATTTTTATATATATCTATGTTGTTATAGGTGAATGTGTTGACCTACTTTTTATACCATTAAAGTATACTGGCCACAACAATATTTATACTTAACATATAATTTTTTATTTACGAATATTAGATCAAATATATTACTTTGTGTCGATATACACATTTGTATACAAACACATAATAATTCTGTGTATATATATATATATATATATATATATATATATATATATATATATATATATATTTGGATACATATAGGTATTTATTCAAGAATCAACAAAAAAATTGAATAATTTCCGAACTGTAGAAAAATATTATAAGACTGAAAAAATTTAAATAGTTAAAAGAGACACACGTTAAAAGAATAATATATAATAAATTCATTATGAAGTTTTTTTTAAATTATTCTTTATTTTAAAAACGAACCATTATCATTAAGACTGTTTTATGTTCATATTATTTAATGTTTTAAATTTGAAAAAAGTTCTTACATAACAATAAAGTTGAAACGTTTTTCTTGTTTTTTTTTTTTCTTTTTTATTAAGATAATTCTAAAAATAGACCAAACAATTATACGATAAAATATTTCATTCTATTCCTGATCTTTTCTTTTAAATACTGCAATAGCTGGGGTATCAGACCATATAAACAATATTCACTGTTGAAATAACAAGTATAAAATCGTGTTACAAATAACGCGGGTGGCAATTATTCATACAAAACCGTCATAAAAGATAGCACATAGCAGTTAATTGGTAGCTTGGTCTGCAAATACCTACGCGACTGAGACTAGGTTATAATTAAGTCATAATATATTCCGGACTCGGTGTGTAATGGTGAGATACTGCTGCTCACGTCTTGGGGAATGTAGCAACTTTGGTCATAAGACAAACACATTATACCTTGAGGAATACAAAAGCATGGACACTGAATCTTAAACCGGCATAAAAAATTCTAACGCGACGAGGTGCAACTTGGTAATTATGACTACGGCAAACACAGATAAATTGTTCACAAGGGATACGATGGCGGCAGTCCAGTAAATGCGGCAAACAAGACTGAGAGCCAGTTAAACTGTATACGAAATAACGTAAGAGAAATATTTACGGGACGTTTTTTTTTCAATGATTTATAGTCGCTTGAATCCAGCGTCGAACGAATCCACTCGAAGATTTATCCGACTGGTAACTTGTTATAAAAAAACAGGTGTTTTTAATTACAACCGAAGCTTATCTTGTAATGTTTACAATAAAAAAAATAGAGTTAAGTGAAGTAGTACTCGAATGTGTAATTATAACGTTCGGAAAAATATCTTTTTTATACTGTCACGTTTTGAAATACA
This sequence comes from Acanthacorydalis orientalis, assembly GCA_034766995.1. NCBI lineage: Eukaryota > Metazoa > Arthropoda > Insecta > Megaloptera > Corydalidae > Acanthacorydalis > Acanthacorydalis orientalis. The sequence goes on along the minus strand of CM068321.1, from coordinate 31,149,090 downwards.
TTAATTTGTTTTTAGTACGTCTCGAACACTTTTTTCAATTAATACGGCTGCCACTTAGAAGCTATTAATTATATCATATATTCACGTAACGAGTATTACCTTTGAAGTTCAGAATCACTCACTATTTTTTTAATATTTCATATTTTTGAACTTCTAACAAAATTATATTAAATCGAAACATCAAAAGATATTTCTTACTGTACGTAATAAAAAATAAAATTATATTTATACACAACGAATCTTGGGAAAAGATTATTTTTTAAATAATATATTCATTTAATGCTGCTCTTTATACAATTATTAGTTGAACTATTATTTTTCTATTCAAAAGTGTATATTTTTATTTAACTCAATTCAAAATAGAGAAGGAGAATAAGCGAACAATTTAAAAAATAAAATTATATCCCAATCAAATAAAAATTTATCTGATTCGAAACGAAACTACTTGAAAAATAAAATAAAAAAATGATTAGAGATCTGAATTTAAAAGCTTTTATTTGAAGATAATTCAATTACAAAATAATTATTTTTATAAGAAAAAATTGATACAATTACTTACTGGGTCTATATAATTAGAAAAGAAAGACTTTGGTTACACTGTGAATAAATTAATAGATTATTATGCACATTTTAAAGCACTAAGACTGATGGAATCGGAATAAAAATGTGCAAAAATAACAATAAAAAATGATCAATTAACAATTATAGAAGATTTTTGATCAGGAATATTTCTGTGGTTTGCACAAAAAACATTTGTGAAAATGAATTTAGCTACAATTTCAGAACTATAGTGTAATAGTTTTTTTATCCAAGTATTTAACAAATTGTTATTGAATATTCTGATAAAGAAAGGTTTAAAGTATTTAGCGCAGAGTAGTTTATTTGTGAAACTGCTATTAATATTTTTTGTTATCTAATTTAAAATATTAAATAAACTTTTGTCATATTAATGATTATTCTAATTGAAACTTCTTTTAATTTCAGAAATAAAGAAAGATTGTTTTTAAACCAAGAGGGAAACACAATCAAAATATGTCGAATTGGAAATTTACTATGGAGAAAATTGTATGGTAAGTAAGAAATTGAAATATAAAAAAATATATTTAATATTTTATGTTTAGATATAATTCTTTATATATGATTGCTGATATATTTTTTGGGCATAATTAGAAAATCACTTAATTATTTTTTAATTTTTGAAAATTTAATATCAATCGAATATTTTTCAAAGCGGAATTACCATATATTTATTTTAAAATTATATAATATCAAGTAGTATTTAAAATAAGTAAACATCTTTTTAAAAAACGGGTTCCTATTTTTCAGTGAAAGTTCATCATCACAAAGATATCATAATTAGATATCTATGTATATTATTTATTATATATTATTATACATATTTTCAAGTAAATAGAAAGTAAAACTCTTTTAATTAAGCATTCGTTCATAATAAATGTATTATTAAATTTTAACAAATTGATTTCTCATTCATTTCACAAACTGTAAATTTGTTTTCTCATCAAAACTGTTCAATAATTGATTATTGAACATTTTTGATTACTGCTCATATTGTGATAAAAATTTAACACTATTAATTTCAATCGTAGTGAAAGATGTGTAAAGTCTTTAAAATCAACAGTATCTTAAGGAATCGTAGTAACTGTAAATCTGATAGATGAGAATCACTGATGTAAGATTTTAATATAAATTTTCTGAATGTAATTAACTATGAATTTTAATTTATAATCAGTTTATAGGTCGACAATTAGAAACTAATTTAATAATTAATTTAATTAGTTGACAAACAAGTAAATATATTTGTATATAAATAAAAAATGAACAGATAAAAACATTAGAAATGATAACAGTTCACCGAAAAAAAAACATTTAAGAGTTTCAATACAAAACCGACCGACGAGATTCGAACAAATAAAATCTTATTGCCATACAGCGACCATACATTTACACCACTTATTCAGTTAGGTATTTGTAAAAAAAATTATGAAACGTTAATACGTCGAAGCGGCGAACATTAGCAAAGTAAATCCAAGCCCCTTCCGAAACCACACACTGTACTCTCGGCTAGGTGAACACATATGGTGCACTCTCACATACGATACTGTGGATTATTTAATATGGTTACCATATGCACGAATATTCTAAATAAATTTTGAATTTTTTAATAACGGCGATCCGACCGGCTTAAGGTCTTCAATTAATTGGTTTAATATAAGGACCTGGTGTTTGTATACCGCTTACGGTTTTTTACAACACCTATACATTTTGTGGATATGGGCAAATACGTAGAGCACACGACATGGACCGAATGAAATATTGACTGTCTGCAGAAAATTCAGCCACAACGCAAACATATATTGGGTTTAACGCAAAAAAAAGTCATACAATTATCGGAATTTATTTGCTTCGTTTAAGGTGCGATATTAATTTACAATATTAATTACTTCTATACAAACGGGTCAGTTTGTTTGTTCGTACGAATTAAAACTGCGTTTATATTTCCTTAATTTTTTATTATGTGTGATTTATTTTAAAGGATTAATCGACATTTTTTTTAAATCACATTTTTTATCCGTTAGTTATTCATATTTTTTTGTTGAAAAAAACCATAAGACAATTTCTGAATATCTTCTAAATCTTATTCTATCTGAATAGAAATTCTATTATAAAATTTTATAAACGTTTAAATATATAAATAGAGAACTGATTAAGAAACAAGCAAAAAAACTTGATTTAAATATAATTTAAAGATTTTAAGATACAGGACTTATTAAAAATCGAAAATCGTCTATGAATCACAAACGATTCCCACTAAATAATATTTCAAGATATACAAACAGAAGTATCTTTGGAAAATTTCAGAAATAAGATACATAAAAATAATTTTAATACTGTCACTCTGATTTTAGATAGATTTGGTTTTTACATTTAATATTTGATTATTAATGGTCTTATTCTTTTTTCAACAATTATTTAACTTTTATAAATTAATCAGTGCTTTTAATTTGTGTATTGAAAATTTAGCTACAATAAAATGAAAGAGTACTGTTTCGAAGCAAAAAATAAACAAAACGTGTATTTATTTTAAAAATGAAATAAAATTTAATGTCAATTGAAATGAACAAATTCGACTTATCAGAAAAAACATAATTAGCTCATTTGAAGAATGATTATTGTAGATAAAAGAAAATTAATTAGCACAATAAAATTGATTTTGAATGTTGGGTTCTAGTTATTTTTTAATAAATAATTTTACTACTGCTTATTATAGTTGTCCTTTCATGTGTAAAAGTAAAAATAGATGTATTTATTTTCTAAAAATTAATAATTTCAGTTTTGCAAACAAACTGTTAACTAATTTTTGTTCTCTTGTCAAAATGATATCTATTTTCATTTCATCCACGATTTCGTATATGCAGATTTAAAATAATGACTCTATTTTTTGTATTTAGTGTTATTTTAGTTAAAAAAATATTCATCTCATCAATACAGTTCTAACACTGATTACATTCATTTCCATAAATACGTTCTTTATTCATACCACAAACCATAAAAAAAACATTCTGATCAAATATATTCAATGAATCATTATTGATTACTCTTAATTGTTGCTTATACACATTTTTATTGTAAATCCATCCATTTCCAAAGCATGCGGGTATAGAAAAATCTGTTTTTCCGATTTTTTTCCTGCGTTGGTTCGTTTCAAGAATTCATTAATTGAAAGTTATTCCACTCTTTTTAATTATCATGTATTAAAATTAATGAAAAATTATATAATTTTTTTATCAGACAATTTTAAAGATCAATAAAACAAATATTTTGAAGAGATGAACGATATTGAAAAAGAGTAAAAATCAATTATATATATATATACATATATATATATATATATATATATATATATATAATTTTTAAAGCAGGTTAAAGATGTTAAACGTCTTAATTAATTACCAAATTCTAAACGCTTTCGAAGTTCCATTTCAATTTGATGAATCCGAAGTACATAATCCAAATGTCGTGTGAATATGTCATCGAAATCTAGACCAAGCCATGAGAACAACACCACCTGCATGGGTTTCTGTCTGGTGGCCAAACGGTTGAAAGTCTTCACATCGACCTCCCGCGGGTACTCTGTCCGCCACATCGGCGCTGTTATCATTCACACGTGTGTTGTACTCACACACACATCCAGCTCTAATATGATAAAAGACATGTGTATATACACAACATAACTGAACTGTATAAGCCTTTCGCTTTATTATTTAATTACATGCCTGCGCTTATGTTTTCTGGTATGGAACGCACTGCACGGCTTATCCTTGAACTTTGTTAACTTAGACTAATAGAGGTCACGTACATTTTAAAAAGTGACAGTTAGTGTAGTGCGATGTCGAAGGGTTGGACTTTTAATTATAACCAAAAGAACTGTAAAACGGTGTATTTGTCACGGTGTTATATTTCTTAGATTTTTTTTCATATGTGCGAGATAACACGTTTTTGTACTCGTATTTTGTGTGTCTGTTTAAGTGGGGTCTGATAAACACGTTAAGCAGACTGAAGTATGTTTACACATGTGGTCAGATGTTCTAATATTAAGTATATCGAGAGCAAAAAAACTGATTTATTAGTGGTAATTATAACGTATTTCGTATAGGTTTGAATACCAACTTAAATACAATACATCTTTAGTACTCAACGTTAATTACTCACATAAAAATCTTCAGAAGATTTCATACAAACATATTCATTTTAATAGATTACTAATTCCGTATAAATCAATTAAACATGCGAATAATTAAACGATTTAACAAACTGATGTGCACAGAAAAAGAATCACCTCTTTCTGAACGACTATTCAAGTCTGTATTAAATCAGAGTGAATATAAACTGTGCGATAAATTATACTGAAATTCGAATGAAAATAACGGGGACACTTTCACGAAATCAAACGTTTTTAATGTTTAATTCACTTTGATATCGGCCGAATCGAGATACACACGATCGTTAATTCAAATGTCACGATAAATTATTTGTACTCGTGAATTATTTGAGTGATCTGAGGAGAGTTTGAGGAGACGGCAGTCGTAAATCGAAACATGTGCACACAGGTCGAGTTCGCAGCGGACCGTGTAGCAATAATATTGAAACATTGGATTCAAGGAATCCACCGTATGTTTCACAAGCTTTTTTCATTACATGTAAACACGTCCCGAGATGCATCGATGCTGCTCGATGACTGCAGTGAAAAATGTACGGATGTTACGGACCGTACGACAGGTTCGGATTTATTTTGGTCTTTCACGTTCCTTAAGTTATATATATATATATATATATATAAATGAACTATATTTTTCAACTCTGACAGCTACCTAACTACTTAAATATTTATTTACTGATATCAATCATCATTAATTGATATTTAATTCTAAGAAATATGTAAAAAAATTTTTTAAAGTTTAATTTCTCTACCAAATAGAAAATAATTTTTATTAATCAAAAAATATGTGCAAAAAAGAGGTATATAATAAAATAAGCATGCCATTTGATAAAGTTGTTTTTTTTTTTTTTTTTTGAAAAGAAAATTAGAGAAAATTCTCTTCCTGCGTTTTGAATACAGATTAAACCAATAACAAAACAGTGGATAAATAAAGAGATCATTTTTTTACATTTACTGTCTTAAGTATGAAGTACATTATTTTTTTATTATGATTTCATTACAACATTTCATGTTGAATAATAAAAGTATTTTTTTTCAAATAAACTGATTTATAAAAAAAACTAAATCAGTGGTGCATTTTCTTATAGGCAAAAATAACATCCTCACCAACAGGAGGAGACCAAACCAATCTTTTATAAACTTATTACTGTAGTACAACATTGTATAAGCCCCCTCCCTCTAATTCAAATTTTCCTGAGCCCGATGAAACTATAACGCGCCACTGGAGTGAATGTAAAAAAATATAAATAGAAAAATTAATACACGGGTTTTTGAGTTTGATCATCCATTAAAATATTGAAAAAATATAAATTAAATTTTATATAAAATCTAGGAGTATAACTGAAGCAGCTGTTAAAAGAAGCAAACCTGATTCAATACAAGAATTTAAGCAGAATATCGATTTTTTTTAATTTTTTAATCTAAATATTTTCACAAAATTACGCTTACATTTAGCTTGATTGTCGAAATTACAAAACAATTTTCTTTAACGATTTTCGTTCTTTTATTTATATTTAATTATCCATTTAAGAAAAATAAAAGGAAACATGCAAAAATATATATTAATTTATTAAATTAAAGGTATGTTTAAAAGTGTATTTTTAAAGTCTGTTTATTAAGATTTATAAATTGTAAAGACCTTAAATCAATTGTTTTCATGTTTGATTATTTTCTAAGAAGAACACTTGACCGCAAAAATACTATTTGACTATTCTATTGTGAATATGAAAAGAATACAGAGATAGAAACGATTGATCGGATTCAAAATGAAATTCTAATAAAACAGTTCACAGAATTAGTGTCTGCAGAGAAAATTGTAAGAGTCGGATCTGCATGCTATACGTGATATATGATGGTTCATCATTTGCGCAGATCAAAAACAAACAATGGCCATGAAGGTACATCCAGTTGCCGACATGCATCGTGTTTGTTTGAAAAAGATATACAAGAAATAAACTTTGTCTAGATGTGACTCGTCGCAAGTGTCTACTACACCCGTTCAACACACACACAAACATGTAATTTTTTTCTTACGTTAAAGTAGAATATTTTATGAGCGAGGTCAATTTACGACTGGGACATGTGTGCAAAATAAGTCCTTTTTTAATTATTTATGGTAAAAAAGCGCCGTTCATGTTTTGCGCGGTAGGTTAAATGTATTTAACAGCGAAATACCATGTAGCCTTCAGTAAATATTTTTCGTTGAAAAACCATTACAGAACGAAACGAGACTCATTAAAATACTTGATGTGATCTTATATATCGCTAATGACATATTTAGTAACGTTAAAGTTTATACACACACACACACACATACAATCATAAAATGGATTTAATTAGAATATTCTGCGTTAATTCTGTTTTCGTCAGTTTGAAGAATGAAAATTGCAATTACAAATTATTTTTATGAGGATACTTTTATCATTACATGACGACAATGTGAAATCAGCAATGAAACTTTGATAAAATAAAAAGATCCGTATGAAATGATTTATAAAGTTTATTTTAAAATGCAGAAACTTGCCAATGGATTAATCGATATTTGGCAGATATAATTCTTATCATATATACTGTTTTATATATATATATATGTATATATATATATAAAGTGTGTTTGATTTATATTAAGTGAAATATGTGCAATTATTCCGAAATATTTTTTAATGTATTCGTTCTCAAATATTATTTTAATGTAGAATTGTATAAAATATCGAATAACCAGGTCACCGTTATTTATTTATGTTCGTTTCGTTCAAATTGAAGTTTCATAAGACTGTGTCGTTATTTATAGACGCACAACATGCACACACAATGTATTGTCTATAGTGAATGACTAGCAAAACACACGACTTCAATGAGTTATTTCGGTTGACGTAGGAGGAGGTTCGTGCACTTCAAATAAACACCTCTTTCCGCATCCGCCACCTTGGGCCACCCCGACAGGCAAGTGTACCGGCCCCGTCGCACCCGGTAACAAGCCATCTCTGCTCTATAAACAACGTTACGACGTGTTGTTACATTCTTGACATGATGCACATTTTTTCCCTTAATGTCATTGTGAAGTCAGTTTGGTTCTACCATACGGTCACGATTATTACTATTCAAATATACACGAAGGTAGAGTCGGAGGAAACAAATGTATAAATGGATATGGATTTGTAAACAATTCAAGTGATTTCAAAGTGTTTCGTTCACGAACATTTACAAACATTCAGATCATTTAATAGTCAAAGTTTGAGTACTGATTGATGTAAATAATTGTTTTAATATTACTTGTTGTTTCTTATAATAAACTATTCAGACTTTGAAAATAAATCGTTTTTAACTATTTCACTAACAAAATTTAAATGAATTCCAACGAAATCGAATTTATTTAATATTAATTTCTCAGCAGCATCAAAACACTACTTATATATTTTTACTGTAGTCTGAGAATGTTACAGAATATCATTTAGATTGAACAAAAAAATATTTTACGTTACTATTCAAATAAATTGTAAATATTTCATAAAAAATTGCAAATAATATTATATATATATATATATATATATATATATATATATATATATATATATATAAACTGAAAATCTAATTAGATAAAACACGTGACATTATAGAATATTTATTTGTGAAATTGAAAAGCAGATGCAAGAATACTTAATAAAAAAATCATCATTAAATTAAATGAATGCTGAACTTTTCAAGATGATAAAATTTTGAATTATGTTCATCTTATAAGACAATTAAGTACTATGAATAATTTATAAATAGTCGATTGATGTAAACTACGTACATAAAAATTAATGACAGAAATGAATTGAATATTTATCAAATTGTTCTGTAATTATGTATTTATTCGAACGTCGTCGTTTTGTGCAAAAAAAAAACAAGCTGTCATTTTATTCCTGTAGACATTCAAATAGTGCAAGCAGCGACAAAAAGAGCATTTCACGTATTAATTAATGATGCATGTGTATTATTTATTGTGAGATTAGCGCAGTGAGGCGACTTGAGCCACTGTCTAGCAGTTAATGGTCCACCTCTAATCCCACGCGAATACCCTTATAATTAAGTACAAGACAAGTATTTGTTTTGCTGCGACGCCGCCACCGTCTCTCTGTTAAGAAGAAAAGTGGGCCGCCTGTTCTCTTTATATAAAAGTTTGTTCTGGTATTAAATAGCCTTCACGGTTTAGCCCTCATAATCCCCGCCTAAGAACGCGGCGTCCGCCAAGCAGCCAGCCAGCGCCACCGTGATCTTTGCGCAGCAGAAGAAATGAATCTGAGAGTCTCCCTAATTGTATAGAACAGGAGATACTAATTGCCTTACTACTGTTTTGTGCGCGTCCGTTCGAGCAGAAACGAAACTATTCTGGTAAAGAGAACGCGCGGACGGGAGGGTGTTTGGTAGAAGGGTAGCGCGGGCGGACATTGATGCTTTATATCGCGTACGAGAGGAGATGCCGCTGTGTCTGTCCGTGTATTTATGTCTGGCAAGAAAAGAAAGAATAAGTTACAACACGGCGGGATTAGATGCCGCCGTCGTGGCACCGGGATCGCGGCTGTCACGCTAAATGAGGCAACTTTTTAACTTGTTCTTTGCTCGTGCACAGACCGAGAGCACCACTTAAAAGCCGCAGCACTCTTTATTTCTTCGTAATAACGGAGGAAAGTCCACCGTGCAGCACTCGTGGAATTATTTCGATACACATTTGGCGAAAATTACCTCTCCTTACGAACAGAGTAAATGAAAACAAACTCGCGGGTCGGGAGACGGGCGCAACACGACGAGGGTGGTTCAGTTTCGATGGCGAGTGCGGCTCGTTCACACCGCCTCGAGCATTGCGATGTGGGTGGCCGAGGACATCACAATCTAGGAAAGCAAGCGGACCCCAGAGGAAAGTAAACTAAATAAACAATGACCACTCTGAGATGTCCCAAAGGAAACGATCTCGACCGCAAGATAAACAATGAATAAAGTGGCGAAACCGTTTACAGAAGAAAAGAATCTCAGGGTCGATTCGATGTCGTTTCATTCCTTTCATTTTCTTATATGTTTCAATTTATTTTTGCATAGTTTCGTATATGTTTCCACTGAAATTTTCCGCACTTCGTGCATGTTTTATTTTATTCGAAACGATTTAAAATAACATTGCGACTTTGACATTATAGAATGAATTTCAACACACACAATAAACATATACGTGGACGTATCAACAATTATATACATACATATACATATATATATCACTAGTAAATGTAAATAATATTTTTAGACCGTATTTTGAAAAAATAAATACATTAAATAATGTTAAAACAACAACAACACTGAACAATCTCATACTGTTTATTCTATTAAGTTAATGACTTAAAAAATATTTTTTTATTATTATTATTTTCCACAAATATATTCGCATTATCAATAATATTACTTTATACTTATATATACTTATAAAAATCTATTATTTTTAGTCTTTAAAAATTGAAACGTCTGTAAAACTTTTATTTGTTCTTAAAATAATTTAAACTTTGATAATATATACATTCAAAATGCTTAATCAATAAATTAACTAACTGTTTGTCTTCACTTATGATTATTATTAAAAAATAAAAATATAGTCACCTTATCACCTTGAATCAGTGTTAATAGAAAATATGTTTGTTTGTCAACATACCAAATAATTAAACTCACAACACATATGTATGACTGAAAACAGTTAAACCAGATTAATGATTGAATAAAAGCAGGTGAACGGAATCCGGATGAAAGTTTCACGGACGACAATATTCCATGCATGGTTTATTAATGGAGTGTGTTGAAAACAAGCCGATTTACAGTCGGAAAAAAATTTACGTCGCGCGTCTATCTCAAGTGTCAGAGTTCATATGTGTGTTGCACGAAATCTAGATATATGATACGTAGTTTTAATTATGAAAAATACAGTGGGCGAGCGGTTTTGACAGTCATGACTACAATCATTAAATTAAGTGGAGAGCGAACCGTTCATTTATTTTTCATAATAGGAATCATAGCGTAACTTTGTGCGATTGGAATAAATGTAACGACCCTAACGCGATGCCGAGTGCATTTGTCATTCGTTGTTCCGGCTGATTTGACAGCGGCTCGCGATGCTCAGCTCAAGTGGTATTTTGTCCGCACTGACTCGTCGTCTCGTCAAAATCACGACAGTTACGATAACTAACACTGCGATGATCAGACGTGAAGGAGGATTCAGAAAGAGTTTAAACAGTCTATCGAAATATATTTTTTGTGACGACATTGACAATGTTTAAAAGAAACGCTATCACATTTAGAATACAGATAGCTCAGCCTTTATACAATACACTGGAAATGAAAATAAATGTTTTCAATTTCCAACTCTAGCATCTATATCAAATGTAATAAAATTTAGAATCGTTAATAGTTACCACAAATGATTTTTTTTACCCAATATATTCCGGCACTCTGAAGATGACCTTTTGTATTATGAACATTAACAAATCTCATTGATTGTTTTCAAGAAAACCTTTCCAGTACGCACATCTGTATAAATATGGTATACAATTTTTAAAATACAAATCAGATTGACCAAGTGTGTGCGATTTGTTTCAGAAACAAGTCGCAGATATTTCTCAATTTTATCTCATATAAATTTCATTAAAAAAAAAAAACAAAATAATATGGTATTCAAGTCAGTTCTAGATTTCATAAAATAATTTTATTTATTCGACAAACCGGCATAGAAACACGGATAAGCAAGAAAAACAATCAATAATGATTTATGTAATATTTCTGATCAGAAACTTTTTTGTGGTTTGTGTGACGAGAAATCAATTCAACTGTGAAAGTGAATTTAACGACCACAGTGTCAGAACGCGTGCCTACTTCAATTTTTAACAATCTAGCACCTTTTTTTCATTTATTTTTCCCAAAGTATTTCTTGATAAATACGAAATGAGGGTCACTGAAATATTTAAATTGGAATAAATTTGAAAAGTTTCTACCGGTTTTTTGAAATTTTTTTCACAGGCATCACAAACATTTAAAGACAATTAAAATTTCAAATACCATTATGCAATACTATCAATTAAGAAATCGTGGGTAACCTGCAACGGTAAAGGCACAGCCATAATTTTAAGTATTAAACCAGCCCCACAAGGCCATATATCTAAATTATCATCAATAAAATATTTTTGAATTTGAAAAGTATTTATTTATGTGCATATAGTCAAATGTTGAACACCTTAAGAGTGATATATATATATATATATATATATATATATATATATATATATAAGTAAAGTCGCATTAAAACACTTGATCAGATATTGAGATAAATCACCTCAAAAAAATACCAAGAAAAAACAAACAAATAATTTTTCAATACATTTGACTGAAGAAAAAAATATTAAATAAAAAATAAATACTACTTGCATTATTCATAAGTATGGGTCATTTATTCTATTATTTTTTTAAACAATTACATAACTGATTTTTAACTAACAAAGATGTAATTGCAAAATTGATTTTTATATAACTTTAAAGCGACATTATTCAAAAAAAAATAAACATTCCTAACCCACAAAAGTCTACTTCCACCCTCACAAAAATTCTTTCATGCGATCACGGTACATTTACAAAGACTGTTGGTGTTTTGACGTACGGTCTGCGTTACAAGTATGTTTGTCGTATATGCATGTATCGTTGTCCTCTGCAGGGGTGACTTCTCTTGTCGATACCTCATTCCCTGCTATAAATCTCAACAAATCGAATTAAAAGAAATAATGGATGCAAATAATCGAATTACTCGTGTGCCGACAAGTACACACGCTAATAACAACATTTAATAAATTTACTGTACACATAAATATTCGTTTTTGGTTTTTCAAAAGAACTAAATATTATTGTACTTCATTGACCACACTGAATTGATTTGATATATGTATGCGAATACGAGAATTGTATTGAAATCTAATAGAATTATCTGATATTTATATATATATATATTTTAGATTTTATTTTTATTAAAGTATATTGCAAATGAAAAATATGCTTGTAAAAACATACTGCTAATTACAAATTCTTTAATAAATAAAATCTGTCGTACAATGCCGGTTCGTTTATTTTTCCATGAAAATACTTCATATATTTAAAATTCACTTACAAGAAAGATGAAAGAAATATGAAAAAAAAATAAACACGAAATAAATCAAAATATAACGTTTTTTTCCTCCTCCTCGAATATTCAATCACCTCGAAATTTTAATTAACAATCTGAAGTAATATGTACCTCTACAAGTCTTGAACCGAATAAAAAAAAAACATCATCAGAGAAAATTGAAAATTTGATTGCAAACACTCTCTTCGCGAACAGAATAGTACGGCGGCGTGCCCACTCGACAATCCGAGCTTAAAATGACTTAAAGGTATAAAAGTGTGCACTTTTTTTTCTCTTCCCGTCGTGTCTTACAGAAGCAATTATTCGTGAATCGTTTACAAGGTGACGGTACAACGAGGGGATGTCTGGCGGTACACGCCATGAGGATGAGTTTTCAATCACGACGTCTTTACGTGACAATAGGTTGTTGGTGACGGCGTCGTTACGTAGAGGCGTCGCGACACCGAACCCGTAAAAGTGAAGACCTGGTCTCGAGCAGGCAGGAAATGGAATCAAGCCTCCAATTACCGGTACGACGTTGGCGTCGACACTTCGGAATTAGTATTTAAATGGAGAAGGGAAAATATTTATATTGAATTTGTAACGACGAAAGTGGACTGCCACTTGACATATTTCTGTGAAGTGTACACAAACTTAACTCTAACATTGAAATCATTCTCTACATACAAACATGTATATTAATTATCAATTTACATGCTCTGACATGTTTATATCATAATTTCAAAGAAATTTAAACACTTTTCGATTACACTGATAAACTTGATTAACTCATCAGGATTTTAATTATTATTTTACAAATACTTTTGATAAATATCTACACACATAAAAATAAAAAAATTTTTTCATCATATATCGATTAATTATTGATAACGTATCCAACATCTAGTAAAAGTTTGGATTCGAATTGAAAACTATAATTTTTATAGTCAAATAATGATTATTGAAAAATCTCGTATTTCCTACCAACACTTTAAAACTGAAAAATAATATTTTTTTAAATTTAAAAGTCGATGTTTGTATTACATTTTTATTGTAAATACATACTTTTACTTGAAAGTATCGTTTAATATAGAAAGAGTTACCGATTTTTTCGTAAAAATGATTTTAAAAGAACAGAAAGCTTTTGCAGGTCAAAAATAGACATTGAAGTAAAATTGATTTTTTGTCGAAATAAATACGTTTTCATGTGAATAAACCAGAATTTTTATGATAATTAGTTGATTTTTATATAAACCTATGATTTTATATTAAAAAAAATAATTTTGGAAACTTTTGATTTTTCACCAATTTTTCCATACTATAGGTCGTCCATTTTTTTTGACCAAAAATCGAAAGTTATAAATATCGAATTTTTTCATCATAAATCGATTACTTATTGTTAATGTATCTAACATCCAGCAAAAGTTTGGATTCGAATTGAAAAATCTAATTTTTACAGCCAAATAATGATTTTTGAAAAATGTTAGATTTTCTACCAACACTTTAAAACCGAAAAATAATATTTTTGACAGTTAAAAGTTTATGTTTGTATTACGTATTTATTGTAAATACTTTTCTTTATTTAAAAGTATCGTTTAGTAAAGAAAAAGTTACTGATTTTTTCGTAAAAATGATTTTAAAAGAAGAGAAAGCGTTTTTGGGTCAAAAATTGGCATTGAGAGTAAAATTGATTTTTGTCGAAATAAGTATGCTTTCATGTGAATAAACTTGATTTTTTATAATAATTAGTTGATTTTTATACAAACCTATCATTTTATATAAAAAAAAATAATTTTGGAAACTTTCGATTTTTCATCAATTTTTCCATACTATAGGTCGTCCATTTTTTTTGACCAAAAATCGAAAGTTGTAAACCTCAAATTTTTTCATCATATATCGATTACTTATTGTTAATGTATCCATCATCTAGTGAAAGTTTGGATTCGAATTGAAAACTGTAATTTTTATAGCCAAATAATGATTGTTGAAAAATGTCAGATTTTCTATCAACACTTTAAACCCGAAAAATAATATTTTTTTAAGTTAAAAGTCGATATTTGTGTTACATATTTACTGTTAATACATATTTTTACTTGAAAGTATCATTTAATTTAGAAAATGTCACTGATTTATTTGTAAAAATATTTTTAAAAGAATAGAAAGTATTTTTAGGTCAAAAACAGAGATTGAAAGTAAAATTGGTTTTTTGTTAAAATAAATCCGTTTCCATATACATCAATCTTATTTTTGATAATAATTAGTTGATTTTTATATAAACCTATCATTTTATATCAAAAAAAATAATTTTGAAAACTTTCGATTTTTCACCAATTTTTCCATACTATAGGATGTTCTTTAATTATGAATTAAGAACGAAAAAAAAATCATGTAAGGTTTTATTGTCCAAGACAGTTTGAAATGATTTAAAAATTATTATTTAATGTAAGACAAAATGTTGTATTCATTTAAGATTGAAAGGGAGAACGTATTTAAGAAACTATCATTCATCTGCCTAAAAAAGGGAAACGTCAGTTTTTATATATTTTATTCAAAACATTCAAATATTAATAACCATACGTACATAAAAACTGGCTATTTCAACATACACACGCGTCTCATTAGCCCATCTACAAAAAGAATGTTATTTTTCAACTACAATTGTTTTTAAATTATAAAAGTAGATGTATGAAAAAAATATACATATAAAAGTAAAATTCAAATTATATATAACGCAGCAGACGACACAGCGACTGTCGCTACATATTATGGTTAGAGGGTCCTATGTGCCGTTCCTGAATATATAGGCACGCGGCTTGCGCTCCTCTGCCACAAGCAAAACCCCTCGCCACTCGTGCCACAACAAAGCCAATTCAGATTCCCTGCTAATGGCATATTACATTGTTACCTTCCTGAGTCGTTCGTATCATCCCATCTCCATTCTTAACGGGCGCACTTGAGTGCCACGGTGAGGTGGTGGTCGGGGGCACGCTTACGTCGTTCCTCACTCAATTCTCACACTCCTCATAGCATATCACAAGTAATCGGACCGGCTGTGATTCGCGAGAAACGTGTTCGTCAGTTAGACACATTTGAATGAAGAGACTTATAGCAACAAATATACTCTTGCAATATTAGATGAACCGTATATTAATAGAGATTGAAAAATGTTTAATTTTAAACACGAATAAGCAGTATTTTCAAAACGAGCGAACAGAAATAATCTTCAATTATAATAATTCAATACACTAGTTTCTCTAACTCTAATTTGATTTCTCTAATCTGTAATTCAAATCGAACTGGAGTTAAAACATTAAACATTTAAATATTAATCATCAATTTATCTGATTATGAGTACATAATAAATAATCATAAATTATAAAAAAGATAAAATCTGTAGTAATACATAATTGTTTAAGGAACAAGCACAGATAACGCTTTTAAACTTTATAAATGTTGTAAGTTATAAATTGTTCTTCTACAACTACCATAACGATAATTTAATTATTTGTACTTATTAGCTATTCAATAAAAAAATAAAATCAATAACAAATACTACATTTAATGTATTACAAATGAATGATGATTTATATTTGAAAATTATTTATTCACTTCGAAAATCTTAACGCAAGGATTTTCAATACAAGAAAATTTTATTTATTATCCTTACTTAAGTTATGATGCAAAATAATATTTTTTGTAAAGTAAAATGCTTTACAAATAACAATGATCACGTTTTTTCATATTTGAAATAGTTAAAATAAAATGTTAGTAATGACCATTTCGAGAATACGAAAAAAAAATTAATAAAAGTAATTAAAAATATGATATATAAAATTTTGAGAATTTTTTAATACAACAAGAATTTACTATTAAAATAATATACAAAATATTTACATAATATTTGTATTATTTAAAATATTATCGAAGATCTTAATACTTTTCTGGTCTTAGCATTAATCAAAAAAATCATGTTATTAGTAAAATAGAATAAATACTATACAAATTATTTTTGACGAAAAAAATGTTTAGAAAGTTGATTAAATACCATAATAAAATTCATTAATATCTCAAATATGAATTAATATCTGAAACATCATTTTTACAATGTACAATAATTGATTTTTGTCGATTTTATAAATTATTCCGATCTGAAGAAAATGGTATTCTTATTTTTAAACCGCATGCACATGAAATCTTTTTAGGAAATTAATTTGAATTATAAATTTTAAAAAATTAAAGCTGTATAGTTTACAAATTTGAATATTTCGTTTTAAATCAAAACATTGAATAAATGATTATCTATTTAATCTGATAATATTTCTATTAAAATCTATGATTAGTATATTTAAAAAAAGTAAATGTCAATTATTGAATAATTTCATTAAATATGATTATAGTACTTGGAGGATTAGTTCAGTTTTCAGAATAATGCTTATTTTAAACTGATCTTACATTTTTTTCAATTAAAAAACATGTGAATATTAAAATCTTCACCATTCAAAAATTGAAAATTAATATAATCAAACATTTATATAAAAATACAGTTCTGATACTGTGACTACAGTTGAGAAAGACTAAATTCATTTATACAAATGAATGGATGAAATACCAATCAACAATTGACTGACCAAAAAAATCCTTTGTGATTCTGGAAAGGATTCCTTGGTGGAAAATGTTCAATAAGTGCTTTGATCATTTTCGATTAGATTTCTCTGTGCCTTGGAGCTCTGAAGATGATGGTACCTTTATCAAAATGTGTATGAACAGTAATCGAAACTGAGGTTAGATTTTTTATACTTTGGGGTTTTCACAATAATGACATTGACATAAAAATGCGGTTAAGTAAGAATAAAAAAAATAATCAAATCGTTTATTGAAAATTTTTAAGCAGAAACTTTTATTGCGGTATATGGGATGAATAATAATTCATTTGCGAAAACAATATTATCAGATAAAATCATACTGCATTCCAGTGAAATCTTTCAGGTCTGATTTTTTGATGTGTTCAAATATAATTATGATTGTAGATTTGATCTCTGGCTTTACTGTTTTATTAAATATATCATATTTCTATATTTGTTACGGAAATCAATTTGGAGAGAAAAAATTCAGAAAGATACAGAAATCGAAATGTAAATATCAATTCCGAGTAACTACTCCCCACACTGGGTTAATAAATTGTGGTGAATCACGGTTACTCTTTATAATCTGTCCCACACTAGAGCGACCCGTAACGCCTGGCTGGCTGCTGTCATTGCAAGCAATAGCTTCATCTCTAGTTATGATGGATAACGGTTGGGCATCAATTAAGATTAGGCTCGAACAATACCTAGCGTTGAGTGGAAGAACCGCCGGCGACGTGGCGCGCCACGCCGCGACGCTACAGCAACACGCTGCTGCAACGCGTCGGTATATTCGGACCCGGCATTAGCCGCGGCGGCGACGTCAGCCATTGTGGCGTACAAGATGAGACAGTTTCTTGGTCTACATGTATACACATCGCGCACTATGGTAACGGAAAAGCACTTTAGTGTATTGAATTTGGGTGGTGTGTTGTTGCTGCCGTTGAGTAGTCGACGCTTTTTGCGACTCGGCTGCGATTGCGACTCACTTGGACGATACCGTACCGTCTCACGCGGGAACACCAACCAACTAACGTACTAGACTGGTGTGCGGTGCCGTCTTACATGCTCGGCACTGAATAAAAAAGATCTTGATTGATACAATAATGGATATATGTACGGTAGATACATGGATGTGCGGCGGTGAATGCTATGGAAACACGTACGAAGATCATTTCAATAGTCGACGGAAAATAAAACAAGGAAACAGTACTCAACAATGATGTAGAAGTTCTGTGTCGATAATAAGACTCTAAGACATGGAACTACACTCAAACATTACACTGATTTTAACTTCAGCTTAGACAAGTCTTTAATTCGACATGAGGCACGAAAAATATTAAAAGTAATCTTCATATTTACACGTTTATATGTATGATGATGCCTTTAAATATTTCATTAAAATAAAGCCATTTTCAATTATATACTATTTTATGTAATAAACATTTGAATATAAAAAAAATACAATTTTTCTATCATTTACAAGTATACAGGAAACCCTCGTATAACATGGTACTTTTATAACAAGGAATTTATTGAAAAATTTGTAATTTCTATTGAGACATTAAATAAAAGTAAAGTAAATAATTAAATATGTTCATTTTTAACCTAAACCGAAATATAATATTATAAGAACGATATAATACATTTTGTATGAACTTCGAACCTCCTATAACACTGCATTTCCGTAGAACTAGTTAACCATGCAGTACGAGGATTTGCTGAATATATATATATATATATATATATATATATATATATATATATATATATATATATATATACAATTTTCTATATCGAAACATAATAATTTTTCATATGTTTTTATCCACTAACACCTTCACTCTATTACGAAAGTCTCTGTTTAATGAAAATTAGTCCTCTAGCATTAATTTCAAATACATATTTTCCATTTACTTTTTTAAAACCGATTATTTACTCTTGAAGAATTAATTGATCACTTAAAAATATTAGCATTATTAATAAAATTATTTATTAATGGACGATGGAATATTGTTTTAACAATTTTCAAAGAAATTAAATTTTCTATTAAGATCTCAAATTTAACTATGAATATATATATATATATATATATATATATATATATATATGTATATATAAATATATATAAAGAGAGAAAACATTTATGTGTATATTTCAGTATATTTTATAAAACATTAATTTGATATTGATTTTAAGGAGAATTCATTTAATGGAAATGAAACTACGAATGTTTCTTTAGATACGTAAATAATGTATATATATATATATATGTATATGTGTGTGTGTGTGTATAATGTATTTGTTACATAAGCCAAAACAAATGTACGGTACCCACGTAAACAAATTAGTCAAAATCTTGCGAAACTCGTTCCGAAAGTTTGTATCGTTTTCTAATAGTTGAAATGGAATGGACAGGATTTATCTTTTGTGTACAGAAGCGGGACGGGTCAAGCTACGTGTACTCAACTGCTTGCTGACCCTTCTTTAGATTATATTGAAATTAAATTATACTCGCAATACTGGACAACAGTAGCGCCGCCGAGCGGCGAGCCACGGTTGATAAATGACTTCATTTCACTAATTGCCGGTTATCTGATTACACCTTCGGCGAAGCAAGGATCCGTTCCGTCTGATAGGACAGGCGAAGTAAAATGAGAAACTTTTGCATACGTTACACAATAATCTGTTTATGCTTACTTGAAAGCGTTCA